>JBBPKB010000067.1:0-21989 GCA_038089035.1 Boletellus dicymbophilus
CCTTCATGGAACAGACTGGGGCAGTCGTCAAGCCATCCTTAAACATCATCCAGACAACTTCGAGTATCTGGACCTGAGTGCACACTATCAAGCATTTAATGAGCTTTTTTCAGGATTTCTGATACATGACAAGATACTTTTGAGGGAGGAGTACTACATTGCAATGCAGAACCTGGAAAATGACATATACAGGCGAGGAGCATGTGTTGTGGGCCAGCCAGGCATTGGTACGTAGGTCCGAGTGACATTTGACATTACCTTGAATTCACTTGGGTGGTACTACTAGGCAAATCACTCTTTCTCATCTACATTCTAGTCATGCGCTTGGCAAACCAAGAGCCCGTCGCTGTGCAGTGTGCAGATGATAGGGGCTTTTATGCACTATTCACAAACAACGGTGCTACTATCTATCCAAAAGATGCCAGTGAACCATTACGCAGGCACCCAACCTTATGGGCACTTTCTGATTCCTATGCACAAGATGTCCACCGGCCTTTCTATGTCTTCCAATTGACTAAAGTTCGAACAATATATACAACCTCACCTGAGGCAATACGTTGGAAAGACTGGAGCAAGCAAATACAAGCTTACTGTTATCTAATGGATATATGGTCCATGGATGAGATGGATAACTTTGCGTAAGTAATGCAACTATGTTCTATTATTTTCTAACAAGACAGTTTAAATCAGTAAACTGTTCAATCTGAATCCCAAACGTGTCACTAATCTCGCCAAAAGCTGGGGTCCTATTCCGAGGGCTGTGCACAGGTCCTACTCTTCGGATGATCATTCGATCGAAAAAAGATACCGGGGCTATGCAATGTCAGCTGTCGCTGACTGTGATGTCTATATGCGAGAAGGAACAAATCTTGATTTATCTTCTGATCTTCCATCCTCCTTCTTCTTTATTCGGCCAGAGAAACATCTTCCAAGAGTTGGGTGCGATTCACCTGTTGTTCTTATTCCAACAAAAACTCTTTGCTATCACTTGGCAGCAGCTCTTCGGAGTAATAGCCACTCCACCAAGATCGAGTTTTTCAATGCACTATCTGCTCATCCAAGTACCCGTGGACCTGCTGGAATCATGTTCGAGTCTTGATTCCACTCCTATTTCACAATGACAAAAGCAGTAGTGTGTTGCCACTGGCTCACTGGCTGGGACACAGAAGTTCAAGGGATAGGGCGCTCTACCTATGATGGGGGTGATCTAGCGACAATGGAATTACCGTACTACTGGCGGCCGACGACTAGCAACTTCAGGGGGATTGACAGTGCTGTCGTTGCGAAGGATAAAGTTATTGTATTACAGGTGACAATATCTGGACACCACAAAGACCCGACTGCTGGTTTGCAGAATTTATATAGGATATTGCCTAGCAGCCAGAAGAGTGTACCTTGGAGCCTATTATTTGTAGGAGCTGAAGACGACAAGATCAAGCGGGCCGCGGTGCGGTGGCGGGGTGTGAGACTTCTGGTCCACAAGAGTGTACAAATTGGATGGTCGACTGTCGATCCAGTGAATGAAGATGTGGTTTTCACGGTATGGGGAATCCATTCACTTGCTGACTCATGTTTTCTAATCAACTGATAGCCCGAGACATATCGTGACGCGGACGACTCGGATCAAGTAGCCACCAATGAAGAGTCCATAGGTGAGCCAACAAGTCCCTCACTGGCAGAGAGCTTGCATAGTGGAGCCTGAAGAGCCTGAAGCAGGTCCGAGTACCAAGCGACTGAGGAGGAGCCCTCGAAAGCGACGTCATGACGCAATTTGACCACACACGCTTCTCTTTTTCTCGTGAAATCAACCTCTTGAAAGTGTAATTTTATTCGTGATTGTAATTTACTTTTGCAGAGTACTGTCAGGCAAGCAAGAGATAGCATAATCGTTGGTAAAATATTCGGGATCGACGTCATGAAAGGGAAAGGTTCCCGAAATGACTGCATTGTCGAGGCCTGCAGAGGACCGTCACAGCATCTGAAAAGCAAGAACTAAGAGTGTTCAATTATTCTTGTCAGTACCTATACTGATTCCTAACGGGCCGTGACCAAGATGAAGCTAGTCCCAAGTTGAGGCCTGATCAAGAAACCGTCACCACATCTGACACCAAGCAAGAACCTCTGTTCAATAGTTCATGACCACACATCATTCCTAAAAGTGGTCTGACAAATGCGAACAACGCACAACAATACACCGTCTCGGGTGATTTTTCCTTGCGCGGTATATATCCGACCGAAAAAGCTTAGCGGCTTATACTCCTTTACTTCGGGCATCTTGGGTGAACTCACTGCACTCGCGTGATCACCCGTTCCGTTAATGCCTCCAATGCACCCCTGGCCTCGCTCTCGGGGAGCACTCCAATCACTTCTCTCGCCTTATCAGCATGTGCTCGTGCGAGATCGCGTGTCCGGGAGATGCCGGACGAAGCACGGACCAACGACAAAGCCTACCTCGTTGCCAAATAAGAAAAAAGAAGAGGTGGTGGTAGTAAGAAGAAGCCCACCCGTTCGACGTCCCCACCATGCTTAAACCTTCGCGTGATCAGAGGTTCCAGCTCAGGATATTCTTCCGCCGCGTATAGTACTGGACCAGTTGCAAGACCTAGACGAAGATCTGCCCCCGAGCCTGGCTTGCCAAGGGCCGCTGCCGCCGACTCGGACGGCGATTCAGAGAGGTCCAAAATGTCATCGACGAGCTGCAAGGGGGGGAAAGCATCAGTCATGCTGGAAGGGAGGTACAATGTGCGAACGACCCTGGAAGGCAATGCCAACATTCCGCCCATAAGCATATGCCACCTCCTTCCAGATCTCGCCCTCCGCACAACCCCCGAGAACGACCGCGGCACGAGCAGCCCTCGCTACGAGCGACGCGGTCTTGAGATACGTCTTTCTGAGGTACGTATTCCATCTATCTGAGCGAGGCAATACTTCCGCATCATATGATGGCTGATCTGCGTGAGGCCTACTTGACAAGTCGACCACTTCTTCCGCCGCCCCTTTCAGCTGCAGGATTTCACCGTCGACGAGGTTGGCGATCACGCCCGCAATCAGCTCGACAACTTCGTTATCGCCGAGTCTCGAGAGCGCTGCGCTTGCCCTGCCAAGTAAAAAGTTGCCTCCGAGGACGGCAAGCTTGTCGCCGAAGGCGGCCGGCGCAGACGGGGCACCACGTCGGAGGCCAGACTCGTCGATGACGTCGTCGTGGAGAAGCGACGCCACGTGTATCAATTCGACTATCTGAGCGAGACGTATTTGGGTGGGGAGGACTGTGTGTGCTAGCTGTGATTCAGAGGCTAGGACGTCCGACTTTAAGGTATGGAGAGATGCGGGCGGCGGAGGGTAGGTCTTTCTTGCGGGAGGACGGAGGTCAAAGGGGGAGCAGAAGGAGACGGTATGACCCGGAATGGAGGGATTAAAGTCGTTGAGGACGTTGGGACGTGAGAGTGGTGCGTCGAGGTGCTCAGCACCAAGGCGAGAGCGTTCGGCAGACCAGAGCTTGAGACGGAAATTGGAACCGAGGCCATTCGTAGCGCGAGAGAAGAGGAGCACGAGGAGCGGACACAGTTGTTTCGAGGGCCGGTGGAAGTAGTACGAGGCGATCTGGGAGAGTGTCGGGTCGGATGAGCCGAGGAGATCGAGCAGCGTGGAGCGAACATGGGCCATCTCGGCCTTAAGCACGGTGTGCGGATCGACCGCATTCGAGGACGAGGAGAGTGGCGCCACCGGCAGTGATTCGGAAGGACGTGCACGGGGCGTCGCGGGGGCACTAACCTGAGGCCAACGGTAGGTATGACATAGTCTCTTCAGCATCGTCATCACTGGCAAGTCTTGCACGAGGTGACCATGAAAAACATGCAATCAATTATTAGAAGCGATATTTTGACCCTCACACGTCGCTGGCCGCAGCAAAAAAAAAGCGGGTGCGCGGTCACCAAGTATGTACCTTGCGGTGAGAACCCGATGAGTATGAGAACCAGAATTATATGCCCTATTGCATTGATCATTCAATGTCTTGGTGTGACTGCCCATGCTGCAGCTGCTAGTGTACACCTACCACAAATTATCATCATCCAAGTCGCCCTCACCTTCAAGCTTCATCGTTCTCATCGTCGTCCTCATCCTCATCCGCTGACCTCTATATATAGCAAATCGATGTTCACCTTTCAAACTCCAAAGCTCTAAGCCCTGTGCTCTTCGTGGGTTCTGAAAAAAAAAAAAAGTACGTATATGCCAGACGTCCATTGTATCAGTCAGTTGAATTGAATTGAATTTCAACATGAGAATTGTCGTATATACATATACATGTCAAAGTCCAAGTCCAAACTTATTCAGGTTATAAGACTCATTACGTAATGCATATATGTTCACACAGCCGACAAAGCTAAATCGAATGATGGTTCAAAACCAGCTAAAGCAAAACTAGGTAAATCGCTAGTAGTAGGAAAAGGGCCAACTAGTTTCTAAAACGTGTGGTAGAGAACGAATCCATAAGAACCCACAAAACCAAAAAGGAGAGTCGTCATATCATGTCGTAGTATTAGATAGATAGATGGATAGATAGTTCAGGTCCGCCGAGAACGGATGTGTGGGCTTACATCGCACTAGCGACGGCTTGCGCATAGGATTTGCCCTTCCAGGCAGAGCCATCGTTCACACTAGCGCGGGTAACGTATTCCCATGACTCGTCCACGTCAGCGTCATCCAGCGCGATAACGGGCCGAATCGGAGGGATGACTTCGAAATCCAGCTCTGCAACAAGAATAGCATTAGCAATGTTCGAAATGACAGGTATTCGTCAACGCACGTTTCGCCTTGGCTCGACGCGGCCTCGAGATTAGATCGCTCAACGTGAGCGTAGTGAAGGAGCTTGTGCTGCTTCGCGGCGGTGCCACGTCACTCGCTTGCGTCTCTGCCTCCGGAGCTGTGCCTCGGGCCACCGGCGGCACCACTGTCGCAGGCCGCTGCTCCTCGGAAATGGGCACCTCCCCGTCCCAGCTCTCCATGCTGAGCTTCCGAACGAGCTTTGCCCCGTGGGTCACTTTGAGCCCTAGCACCCGCACGGCGGCAGCCTTCTCCTTACGCTCCTTGGAGAGCGCGTGCTCCCGTCGTTCCTTGGTACGGTGACGTGCATGCTCATGTGCGCGTACCTCTTTGGCAGCGGTACCTTCGTTCAGGCGGGCGCTCGGTACGTCATGAGAAGATGGGGTGGACTTGGTGGATGTGGTTGACATGTGAGGGACAGGAACTAGTTTGCTCACATTTATATAGGCTATTCAAGGTGGCGTGAGCGTGATAGTCCTGAGTGAGGCGCGGGAACGAGACAGGGAGCCGAGCGGGTTAACTCGCCTGATGCCGAGTCGCCAACGATTGATTGCCAAAAGGCACAGATAGACAAAGAAGGATGGCAGGGCGTTCCTAACCATTCTGAGTCATGCTACACGGGATAAGAGCACTCCACCTTGACATGTCGGACAATGTGGCCACAGTTGCAGTATGACACGGACAAGCGCTTAACAGGCAATTGATCGAAGCACGTGATTGTCGCGTTATCTTATCTCGCGACAGGTTAAGTCTACAAATACCTATGCTTGTATTCTCGACTGCAATTCGTCAGTACTTGTACAAATAGGCTTATCACATACGTCTATGAATCGTACATCGCCGCCAGAGAGCTTGCGGTGTTGAGAGGACCTTTCACTTTTTAATTAAGGCAGGAGCTTTTTCACCAGCCGACAACCCCTTATCCCCAGCATAATATGCACCCGTTCCCTCGAGTTCTTCCCTGGAAACAAACTTAAGTGGAACCTAAACAGTGGAAATATCAACCTTACTCAATGCGTAACAGTGCGTTGTATTTAGCGACACGCTCGCTTCGCGCCGGCGCACCAGTCTTGATCTGGCCAGTGCCGAGAGCAACGACGAGGTCAGCGATAATAGTGTTCTCCGTCTCACCGCTGCGGTGAGAAACCATGACACCCCAACCGTCCGACTGCGCAAGTTGGGCACTAAATATGCAAATAAGCATGCGTCGCATACAACTGGCAGACCAACGAGACGTACGCCTGGATGGACTCGGAAATAGTACCGATTTGGTTTATCTAGTAAAATAATACTATAAGCGCTATTCTGCTATAAAAATTAGTGAGTAATCAACCTTGAGAAGTAAACCATTGCAGGATTTCTTCTCAATGGCGGTCCTAATGCGGAGGGGGTTGGTGACAGTCAAGTCGTCACCAACAACCTGAACATTGCTGTGCTTCTTGAAGTAAGACCATGCATCCCAGTCATCTTGGTCGAAGGGATCTTCGACAGAAACGATGGGGTACTTTTTAATATAGCTGATGTACAGCTCTGCGAGTTCAGTCCCGGATATCCACTTCTGAGGGTCAGAGTTAGGATTCTTGAAGTCCAGGTCGTATTTTCCATCCTTGTAAAACTCGGACGACGCAACATCAAGAGCAATTTTAATCTTGCCCTCATACCCGGCATTCTTAATGGCTTTGCTCAGAAGTTCAAGCGCTTCTTCGGCGCCAGCCACGTTAGGGGCAAATCCTCCCTCGTCACCGACGTTAACAGCTAGTGGTAACGGACTTTAACGAATCCTAGATAGGTAACACAAAGTACTGACCGTCGATGCCATACTCGGCACTGATGACTTTCTTCAAGGTGTGGTAGGTTTCTGTACCGATCTTTAAGGCCTCAGTGAAAGAAGTAGCACCAGTTGGAAGGAGCATGAACTCCTGGAAGGCAAGCTTGTTGCCAGCATGCGAGCCGCCGTTTATGACGTTGAGAGCCGGTGTAGGAAGAACATACGGAGGCTTGACGCCAGCGAGCTCTGCCAAGTGCTGATACGTGGGCACTCCCTTCTCGGCAGCGCCAGCTTCGACAACTGCGATAGAGATACCGAGGATAGCATTAGCACCGTACTTGCCCTTGTTGGCGGTACCGTCTTCTTTGATCAGGAAATCATCAATTTCTTTCTGTTGGGTAACCTTGATTCCAGATTTGATTAGCGCAGGACCGAGGATGTTGTTGACATTTGCAACAGCCTTTGAAACACCTGTCCACGGCAGGGGTTGTTGGTACGAATCGGTGACATGGTGTGCGCTTGGCCTACCTTTTCCGACGTAGTTAGCCTTGTCACCGTCACGAAGCTCAAGGGCCTCGTGGATCCCAGTGGATGCACCAGAGGGCACAGCAGCGCGGAAACGACCTGGTGAAGTCCATGAGCAGTTCGATCCATACATATGCGCGGGTAATCACCTTTTTCGGTGTAGACGTCGACTTCGACAGTCGGGTTTCCGCGAGAGTCGAAGATCTGAGTTACCGCGCCTCAGACAGCACTTGATTCGGCATATATGCGGGTCAGGCTCACCTGGCGCGCGTGAACTTTTGTGATGGACATGATTGGGAAGACAAAGATGCAGGATGATGCCACGGCCGATCTTATACAGCGCAATCGTCGTGGGAAACTGATTATCATCCCGCCGACACACTAAATGTTCTGCTTGCCTGACCAGAATGGCAGAAATTCTTATGAAACAATCGTGGGCCCGGGAAGAATCGCGCTTGATTCACATATTTTTGAGTATCACAGCAATATGCTCATGATTTTTAGTGCGAGCGTAGTCCAAACGGGATTCAGAATATTGGTAATGCTCCTGTCTAGTGACGCTTCCGACCCTCGCTTCTCTTGCCAACGGGCAATGACTTGAGCAGTGCAGCCTTTCCACGGTTTTTGTTCTTCACATTTGCATTCGTGTAAAAGTTCTCAGCCCTTCTCTGGAAAGATATGAAATGCAGGGAAACGGGCGAGATGAAAGGTCACGTACTTTACCGGTTTTCATTCGTGGCTCTTTCTTGGGAGGCGAGGACAGCCCTTCGGACGAAGATACGGCCTCGGCTACCAAAATATGTAATTAGATCATAAAGCTGACAGATTGCGAAACACCCACCTTCACTGGGCTGTATACCCATACTCGACACGTCACTGGCCACATTCCGATTACCCTCCTCTTCGAATACGTCGTTCCACGACAGCTCCGGATCGGTATCAGCATCAGCATCGGACGTGCCCTCCGACACCGTTCGTCCCTCCCTATGGGAACTCTCATCCAATAAAGCATCCTCGTGAGCCCCGGTATCGCCGGTATCGCCCTCCAGTGGTCTGATATCCTCAGCAAGGAAAGTGTTCTTCTGTATAATCGAGTTGAGGTTCTGCTGGACAGTTGCAATCTCCTTTTTTTCATATTCCTGTTCCGCCCTGGCCTTGTTTTTCGTTCTGTTGAGCTCCTCGGGTCGTTCGGGAGGTGGAACAAAAAATGGTATGCGACCTCGGACCCAGTCGGTCAATATAATTCTGGCAACGCCGTCTACGTCCGGCTCTCCGCCCTTGAGAAGACGCCCCTTCATCTTTGCTAATGTATTCAAAAACTGTTCGGGGTCCCACACTCGCACCGGATCATGAGGATCAGGGAGAGGAATGTCATAAGTTCGGGAAAGATAGAGCGGTTTTACGCGTTCCAATAGTGCGGGAATGTGTTCCGACGGCGTGGGTAGGGCCTCGACGCGAACTACGCCCTTGAGAACTGTTGAGGTTTGTGAATCATGCGCAGATGTAGGTACAATTCCAGGGCAGTCGATCAGATAGATCCGTCGGGTTAGCGTAATGTACTGCCAAACCTAGAGGAGATAGATGCATCAAGTATTTGGCTAAGGTGGTCAGGAGAAAAGACGAACTTTGGTTTCTCCCGGAACCGGCGCGACACGACAAACCTTGCCACTTTTAAGGGTGTTTATCACACTGCTTTTTCCGACATTGGGGTATCCCACGAAGCCCACAGATATTTGCTTCTTATCTGAATGAAGCTGTGAGAACTGGCGAAGCAGCTGTATGAGGGAACCCTTCCCGAAGGAATGGTTGGGCGACGCGTGGAAGGCGATCGTAGGGTACCTTGGGGTAAGATGTTGTATATATCTTGCCTAGAAAGTGGTCCGTTCTCGGAGCAAATGTAAGAAAAGCACACAAACACTCACAGTTACCCAGCTCGGAACTAAATCGCACTTATTGATAACCAAAACAACTTGTTTGTGTGACTTTTCTTTCTTCAGGTACTCTAATACCGACTCGCACATGGTCCCAAATGGATCACGGGCATCCAAGATGTGCAAGATGACGTCTGAAGAGTCTATCACCTTGTACAGCTCTCCGTATATGCGTCGCGATGTCCCTTTTGCGAAAATTGGTTCGATATAATCGGCATGCACTGGCTGAAATTCCCTGTCAAGGATTTGCGATGATGAATCTGCTGCGAGTTGTTGGCGAATAAACTAAGCGTGAAGCATGACTGAAATACCTAATGATCCCTCTGCAAGATCTTCCGTCCGTTCAGCAGCAGCAGCACCAACTCTGCTAAGCTCTTCGAACGTTCCGACGTCCAACTTTGGTCTCTTCCGCTGTGCTTTAGGACCAAACGTTTCACTGAATGGTTCCGTTTCAACGATGTGCGACCTCTAGGAATAAATAAGATTTATACAACCACACGTAAACAGAGCGCACCTTACGCATATTTGGGTTAGCAGCGTCGTCTAGAAGTGCCATAGGGAGCTTATTGCGACGCAAGAGGACTGAATATGGGTCATCTTTTTTGGTAGATAGACTCGTTCTGAAGTGGTCGAGCGCGGTTTGTGAAATCACTCTCGTATTACCTGACGATTTTTGTCCGTTCACATCCCAGGACAAACGTTCTGGGAGGACTTGAATACGCACCAAACCACCGCCGATCGGGTTGCACACGTCCAGGTTTTGTCTCGTCCTCTCCTTTCTGGAAAGCAGCCGCCTTGATGATGTTCCCGTCCTTGTCCCGGACTGCCTTCCCCCCCGTGAGCATCTTCGCTCGCGCGACTTGTTTTGCATTGCGATAAAAGTTTTCTCCCTTGAGCTTTTTGAGCGATATCTCTTTGGAAGAGGAGGAGCGCGTCTTAGACGATGATGCCGCTATGCGGCTCTTTGTTGGCGCCATGGTATGGAAGAACAACTCGTAGGTAAGCCCTGCTTGAGGCATGTTGCTTTCTCACGATATTATTGTATCAGGAAAAAGCCTCTGTCACACTCTACACGCAGCACATAAAGCAACGAAATAAGAGGGGGAACCTCCGGAATTCACAGATGTCTGCTTGAAATACACTGTAGAATACGCGTGTGGTGCATCTTTGCGTAGCTGCCGCGATCTCAACATTCGCAATCTAACATGTGCACAGAAATCACTGAAAGACAGTGAAAGTTCAACGTTCACGTACAGTCAGCGTGGTGCGTCCTGCCTACAGGATCCACGCGCACACCTAGCTGTGTGTCGCACTCGGGTCTCACCGACGCGAAGAAACCAATACAGATGCCGAGTTGCTTTGACATTCCATTTTTGGGATGTGTCAGTACCAGTACATGTACCGCTGTGGGTCCAGCATTGTTCTTACATTGGCCCCCACCCCGATCAGGCTCACAATAAAACACGTACCCGCGTTGTTTTAAAATTAACAAGGCGCATTCTTATAGCGAACCTGATCAGCCAACTTGACTATCGAACCTCATCACTGGGAAAGATGGTGAACCTCAGGCTTAGGCCCAAGGCAAATACGATTGCTCCTAGAGCGACCCAGAAAACAGAACCTGTGACCACAACACTTCCTGTGGCGTCGGATAACCAGGGCCTGAACGAGACAACCCTCCGAAGGCTCCCCCGTGCAGACCTTCAAAAACTTGCGAAGGTAGTGTCGAATGTTCGAACACCATGGGGGGTGCACTGACGGTCCATAGGTGCATAAAATCAAGGCGAACATAAAGAGCGAGTTGATAATCCAGCAATTAGTGAGTCTCGACACACGTAAAAAAACAAGGTGAGCGAAATCATCTGAGCACAATTGGATAAATGCCGATGCTTTACAATGCAGACGTGCTGAGGAAGATCCTGAAGAAGGGCGATCGCGAAAGCGGTATAAGAGCGAAGCTGGGGAGAAAGAAATCGCGAGCATATCTGTGGTGAAAGAAAATCCAACGCTTGTGGACCCTCGGCCTGCCACAGATACTTCAAGCCCGCGTGGCGCCCAGGGTAAGCATCAAGCATTCGAAAGTCTGCAACGGCATCTAATTCCGCGGTGCTTTGTGACAGATCGTCACCCACCTGAAGCTGGGCCATCTGTTCCGCGATTAACATCTCCAGAACATCGACAAGCAGTGTTCACATACGATAAAAGTCTCTTCAGCAGCACTGAGTCTGAAATGACGGAAGAGGAACAATTGGACTTCGTCACGCCCGTCTCATCACGTTCGGGCACACCTCCTGCAGCAAACGTTATTGACCTTGAACGCTGCGTCACCATCATGAAAGAAATATCTGAGCAGGACGTCAACCTTCTGAAAGAAGCGGCGACCGTACGCGAGACTGCAGCAAAGCTTCGCAAAAGAGCTAGAGATGTTCGGGAACTCATAAAAGCAGAAAGAGGTCGGAGAGAGCGAATGGAGGCCTATTTTCAGTATTGGCAAGAAATGGAACCAAGATGGGATAGAAGATGGCTGCATGGGGAGTCAGGACATAGGGTAGACCCTAGCGGATCGGAAGCGTAAGTGATACCATTCGGGCGTACACGGGAACGCTGATTCAATCTCCGTACAGGCCGTCCGGTCCTCCAACCATTCCGGTTCGTCAGGATACACAGGAGGCGCAAAATTTGAACGACGAACAATCGTGAGTTCGGGTGTGTTGTTAAATGATTGTGTCTGGCTAATTGATTTCATAGAGCCATACCTATCCCAGTGCGGAAACAACTGTTGACGCCGGAAGAAGTGAAGAGACGGAGAGAGGCGATTATTGCAAAACAAGAACTAGAACGACGTGAGCTGGAAGCCTTGCAGAGAACGAAGGTTCCCCCAAGCAGACCAAGTGAGGTAGCCGGTGCGATAGGGAAGGTCCCGCCGCATTCTTGACCTTACATCGTACGCTTGTCGTGTGATACGCCAATGCATCCCACTCTTAATCGTGGACTTTTCAAATAGATAGGAAACACGGTGAACGTACACACTTGAAGTACTACTTGTTAGTATGTTCCAGATTGATGTCGACATGCCGTGTCCTGCAATAAACGTCGAAACGACACTTCCTAAGCTGGAAGACGATCTCGAGAGATGAGGACTTGTAGATGCAAAGTCACTGGCACTGTCATCGACGGTGGAGCGATCGACGTCGCGCAGCGTGGCATTCTCCCTTGGAGAGGAAAAGAAAAGCAAGAGAGACGAGTTCTTATACTACTCGGCAAGTTCCTTTTCTCACGGTTCCATAATGAATGATCGCAAGTTTTGGTCTGCCATTCATGTTCAGGTCGTGCATTACCCAAGGTAAGTCATTGCCATTGGCTCGCAGAAACGACCTTATTTCGCGTCCAGGTTCTCATCATCTCGTGTCTTCGAGCCGGGCAGAACTTCACATCTCCGCTATCTGTCGAGGCAGGCTCCAGGCTCCGAAGAAAACGGTTTCGAAGTTACAGGTCAAGGTGGACCGTAAACATGCCAAGGACGCAAACCGTCTCTATGTCGTACTTGGCTCCGAATACAATAAAGAAGACAAGTGGATAGGATGCGACCTTCAAAAAACCATCTTGACTCCGGACACAGTCTATTCTCCGGATGCGGAGCCCCGACTTGTGCGTCTTCCCGAGGGGGAGGTAAACATACCGTCCAATCTTAGTTTCGGGATCGAAGGAGGGGAGGAGAGGAAAATGCTTTTCGAGGTTCTGCCTACCTTGTCGGCCGAAAGGGGTGTGTCCACGTTTAACGAGGATACGGTAGAATTCACGAAAGCGAGAATGCAAGAAGAACTTCGAAAGGCCAACATATTCGCCCGACTGGTGGACCTCAGGAACGCAAACGCAAAGGGTCTTGCCTATGAGAATCGCAGACGCATCATTGCAGCCTTTTCGACACCTCAACAGCCTAATGACACAGGTCGACCGGAGGTTCAAGGTATGATTTATAAATTTAATGTTCTTTTTCTATTTATCTATTTATTCGACAGCTGCGCTACTGACGTACCGGATACGCAACTTGTGGTCGCATCTGCTTCAGTTCCGAAAAGACGTAGCAAACCGGAGAGCCTTGCGTCAGCTTGTTCATGATCGAGCCAAGATTCTTCAGTACCTTAAACGTTTAGACCGGGATCGTTATGAGACAATTCTTCCACGATTAGGCCTAGACAAGGGTAGCGTAGAAGGAGAATTGGTGATCTAGAACATTGCTAATCCATCTTTCTCGTCGATGCTTCCCAAGTTCAGCATTACGTGCAACAGTAATTACTAAGAATATGTAACATAACAAAGAAGGTACAATAACAAAATATCGAGAGCATAATGTACAAAATGGGCCGCAAATCCAGAGAGCGTTGCTCTGATCAAAGGAAGTAGCCATCATAATAGTCGTCCTCGAACTCGTCGTCCGAGAACCCCAAACACCATGAATCGAAAATGTGTCTTTCACCTGGAGCAAGTACGTCGTCTGGCTTCTTCATGGGGAGGGTAATCTTCAATTGAGGTGCACGTGGTCTACGGCCCTGAGGAGCCTCGTAGTCCTTATGATAGTCTCTGTTTTCTTGCGGCTCAGATACAGAATGTCTGAAACAATCCAGGTCAGTCTATCAAATTCACACCGGGTGAACAATTGACTCACAATTGGCTAAGATGATCTTTCATCTTAGACAATCCCAAGCACTCCGTCTCACCTGGAAGATCCATGCAATGTGTGCAGATCCAGACTTCCTCTGCGGGAGGATCGGTTTGACCCGCTAATCCCTGAAACCAGAATGCCGAAAGAGAATCGGTCCTACATTCCTTGTCGACGTTAACGATATCCTTTGCGAGCTTCTCGTCGATCAACTTCCACTTGACGTTTATTTTGCCTGGGTGTGCACGGCAATTATGAGTAACCTGATCAAACATTAATCCAGGAATAGCACGGCGCGAGGGTGGAGCTCACTGCTGCACGCCAAGCAAACACTGGTGCGTCAGCTTCGTCGCGTCCTTCAACTGACCATTCAAGGCACTGGTATTCAAGGCAAGCTAGTTGATGACTCGATTGGTCCATTTCGCTAGTTGTCGTCATACCGGGATCCAAACCACAATACGTGATAACATTCGCAGCCATCTTGCCGGCCATTTCATCAACCTGAAGGAGATGGCAGCTCCACCGAGTGCGATTGCCTAACGGGTAATCGTATTGTTTGATAGGATCCTCGCTCGGATTATCCCAGTAGAACCCATGCTGTTTCGTTAAGCAGTGGTGTCCCAGGACCTTAGGAAAGAAAAGCGGATTGGATCTCGAACGAGATGAGCGACGAGGTAAACCCCAAGGGTCGAAAAAGTCGTCTTCTGACGAGGTATAGCCGTCGTCAGAACTAAAATCAGAGTCGTAGAGACCGTAAGAGATACCAAACCGAGGGCTGCAGCATTTGCAGCTGAAGACCGTAGTAGCTAATGAAAGATCTTGAATGATCCGAGAGTCGTCTGGTATAGGCGGCTCAACAGCTTTGGCCTTCCCTTTGCCTTTGCCCGTGGGGTCTGCGGTGGATGAACTCGCCACATTATCGATCGTAGAATCAGTAGTCTCACTCTGGTGACCCATTCGAACCCTATGAGAATAGAGGGAATCCTTGATTTTCTGGACAAGCAACCCAAGAATTCGAGTGCGCCACTCGTCAATCAGTTCTTCCATTTTCTCTACGACCGGAGTGAAAGTATCTTCCGTCACTTGTGTGTCTGTAGGGAGTTCAAGAATTTCCGAAATTTGAGGAATGTCACAAAAGTCTATCGGCTCGGGCGCAACTTCCGTAAAAGGGAGATGTGAAATCTTGTAAGCGCGTAATATAGATACCGCGATTCTCTTGCGTGAAATGACCAGGGCCTTGCGTTCGCGCTCGAGACGTTGAGTTCTCATCAGTTCCATATAACCGACCATTTCGGCTTGAATATTGGCCCAAACTAGACAGGATGAAATTATTGATATACTGGAAGCGAGATGCAACCTACTGCGAGGTGTCAAGCGAGTCGGTTGCTTGACGAGTTTATGGTGAGATAAATCATCCCGATCAGGAATCTCTTCAATCTCATGTCCCCAGCCAAGCTCAGTTAATTTCTCAATAATCCTGCGCGGTACGTTCAGATAGCACATTTTACAGCCGTGCCGGGAACTCACGCATCCTTCCTTTCCCGACGAAGATCGTCGAGTTGTTCTGAGCGATCCTTGGCTTGATTAACAGCCCAGACTTCGAGCAATGCACCATGCTGTTATATTTCCCATCGATAAAAACAACACAATAACCATGCGAAGCTTGTACTACCTTTTCCATTTGAATGACTAGAGCTTGCTGTTCCTTGATGAACTTGTTACGCTCCTCGGAGTTGGTGAAAGATGACGTCTTTGACTCAAATTCGTCTAAATCCTTGGAATAGTAAGATGGGCGACCCCGTTCTAAAAGAGAACGGTGAGCACAAGGAATGAAACTAAAGACTGAAACTTACTGCCGTATTTACTAGGCACTGATTTATACGCAGACTCGCCGACAGAAAGCGGATAGTTCTCCACCATACTGCGACAGTGATATGGGTCAAATATATAAACGAGAGAAAACAATACCGACCAATCTTTAGCACATTTGGCACAGATACGTCGTCCAATTCTCCAATCAACTGACCGAATATTCGGGGACAAGCATTCCTGGAAAGCAGTCAAGGACTGGTGAGACAAACAAAAAATGACAAATCTAACATGGCAATGTGTATCGAAGACGAGATTTGCAAATTGAGGCTCGCTCATGTAAGGAGGGCAGTCCGGCAAGTTGGGCACGTTTTTGCGGGCGGCTATCCAAATTGATGCAGAGGAACGATGCATAAGTATCCGTCTAAATTGCTTGGTGGTGCGTGCAAGACGCAACACATCTAGAGGCATGAGATGCCCGAATATCTAAATCACGATGGGACCGCAGAGCCCTCACAAACAATGGAAACAGGGGCGTACCTCGAATAAGATATCCATGGGCATCTCCATGAGGTCGGCAAGCCTGCCCACCACTCGACCCCAGAATCTGGGCTTCCTAGCTCTGGCTTGATCGGCCTGGGAAGTTTCAGCTTCATCGGATCTATCAGAGACACGCTTTCTCTTCCTCCCCGAGGTTGCATCGGTGGCTCTAAGCTTCTTGATGCCATCGCCCGACGCTTGTGTGGGCCTATCTGTTTGAGACTGAGGTCGTTTCCTTGGAGCCATCATAAACCGCCGGAGTTCACTCGAAATGATGGTGGTAGGAAGGAAGAAGTGTCGGAATGGTAATCCAATTTGCGGCAATGCTGACCCCTTCACTGAGTTTAGCCGCGGCAATTGCCGCCGCGAAACGCGTCCCCCTGGCCCAGCACGACAAACACGAGTGGCATCATCACGCCCGCAATGGCGACGGTGAACATCCAGCAGTTGCTGCTTGATACCCTCGCGGCAGACGCCAATACCAGGATTTCAGCCGAGCTCAAGCTTTCCGAGGTGTTCCAACACCCAGGCATGTCCATGTCCCCTCTTCGCGGCCGACACACCGTCTGATGGCACCTAACGCGTCTCTAGAAGCAGGATTGGCGCTGTCTCAGCTTGCTCTGTCACAAAACGTGGACGTCTCTCTTCGGCAGATAAGTTTTCCCCCTCTCTCTGTTTCCGAGGCCCCGCCTGACCGTCGCGTGTCTTATACTCTGCGAGCATCATCCTCAGAAAATATGTGACTGAGCGGTGGTCCCCTTACTTCCCTCAGTTCAGAGGAAATGCCCCGCCCGTTGAGGTAGGTATCTTTTTCCTTCCTTCCGATCTCTCCTGACCTTCCCCCCAGATAAAAGCGCAGATCCGTCAGGCTGTCTTCAACGGGCTTTCCGATCCGGATCGCAAAATAAGGTCACTGAGCGTCTGTGGCCATACTTCTTTGTTGACCACGTATCTGACGCTATGCGTAGGCCCACGTGTTGTCGTCGATCGCATCTTGCGACTGGCCAGATGAATATCCGGATCTCCTCAGCGGTCTTATTGGACTGATATCGTCCTCTTCTCCTGATTCTGTGCACGGTGCAATGCAAGTACTGACCGAGTTCATCAAGTCAGATCTCACAGAAGATCAGATTTTACCTGTGCTTCGTCAATTACTTCCAGTGCTCCTTGCCATTCTTAATGATGCACAGGTAAAGATGTATCCGTATACCATATTCTACATTGTTTGATATTCTCTCAGAAACATAGCCCATTGACCCGTTCGCGGAGTGTTTCTGTCTTCTGCCAGTGTATCACTGCGCTTTACATGGTGAAAGAACAGCACCCTCAAGCAGTGAAGGAGGCCACAGAAAACATTCTCCCCGTTTGGCTTGACACATTCAAGGAAATTCTTGGGCATCCAATTGACGATACGCTGAATCAGCATACATGGGACGGTGTGACCGTTAGAATTCAGATTTTCAAGGTTAGCTACAGGCGAGTGTCTAATTATGTCACTGATGTGTCTTTTGGTTTGTAGGCATTGGATATTATAAACACGGCATTCCCTCGCGGGTTGAGAACCTACGTCGAATCAATTCTGGACGCGTCGCTTCTTCACCTCAAGAGTATATTCCCTGTCTATGAAACTTACTATATCAACGCAACTGAATCAACTCCGGGCTCGGCTGAGGACGAGGCTATCGAACTCCCCCATCTTATCTGTCCCTTGTTTGATCTCATTTCTAACATCGTACGTGGAGGAAAGGCAAAACAATGGCTTGATCGCCAAAACCAACCCCACAATCTCATCAACCTTGTTGGTGTGATTTTCCGATTCGGCCAGATGACTGCGGAAGACGTGGGTACCCTTTTACTTCTGGAATATTGGATGAGTTGTTGTGTGTGATATTGACGGTCCATCCACAGGAAGAGACCTGGGCAACCAACGCAAACACTTTCGTGGCCCAAGAGGAGGATGAAACGGAAACGTATGGTGTTCGGATCGCTGGATTTGGGCTATTGAATGTGCGAGTCCACACCTACCTCTATTGAACTGATGCGATAGGCAGTACACAGACTATCTTGGGTCGCTCACCGGCGGAAGTTTGTACTACTTTCCAGGAAAATCTGCAAGAGATTATAGTCTCGAGTCAACGTGCCCGAGATGCAGGGGTACTATCTTGGTGGGTTGCTTGGCTAGTGATCTGACGATTGACGCATTCATGAGGCTAGGTGGAAACCTTTGGAAGCTGGCCTCGCAGCCATTGGCTCTCAGGCAGAGGACATTTTGGAGTGCATTGAAGAGGAACAAGATTCTGGCCGCCAAAAGCCTCTTGATATCGAACAGCTACTTGCTAACGTAATACCCTCACTCCTTAACCAAACAGGTCAGTAGGCATGGTTTTCACCTTCTCTCTATGCCTTATATTGTTCGTAAGATTTCCCATTCTTACAAGGCAGAGGGTTCGTTTTCGCGAGTCAATTTTCCAAGCTGCTACCTCTACAGATGGCTGGGCAATACCTTGAGGCAGCGATACAAGTGATAGAATCCGACCCTTCAGGTATTCCAGTCAAGGTTTCTGCTGTGAAAGCAATCCACAAGTAAATTCCTTTTTCATTTGGTCTTTCGATAGGCTTATACAAATCATCAGTTTCTGCCAGGGTGCCGAGGACTCTGCTTTGAAACCATATGTGCCCCGGATCGCCCAAGATCTCGGGCCATTCCTGCTGTTAACTACAGAAGACACACTATCATTGGTTTTGAGTGCGATGTCTGTCGTGCTCGACGTTGACAAGGCGTCGTGGCTTACGACCGACTTGGCGAACTCGCTCGTTCTCGCAACTTTGGAAGTGTGGACACAGAACAACAAAGGTTCGTTTAACAATCGAACAAGCGGATCACGTGGTCAATGACCATATCGTTGTTAGATCCTATCTTTCTCTCGATCTTCACTGATATTCTTGCCTCGCTTGCGAAGTCAACCGCTCCAGGCATATACGAGACTGTTGTGAAACAAGCTCTACCCACACTCTGTACCTCTATTACGATGGCAAAGCAAGAAGAAACCTGGATTACAGGTTCGGCAATTGATCTGGTTTCGAGTCTGATCCGGGGCGCTCCGGAAAGCGGTCTTGGAGATGGGTTCTTTGCATTACTTGCACCAAGTCTTTTTAATTGTCTCGACAGTGCAGAGGACAGAGATGTGTTGCAAGTGAGTAACTTCTAACTCGGATCGCCAATAATTCATTCATTCATTAACCTAGAACGGCGTCATCTGTCTCACACTGATCGTCCGGAGAGATTGTTCTCAAATTCTGTCATGGCATGATCCGTCTGGACAGTATGGCCTCGGCCATATCCTGAAATTAATCGCAAAGCTCCTGAGAAATGAAGATGAGTCAGGTGGTCTCGTCATTGGTGACCTTATCATCCATGTCCTGCGTCGAGCAGGCGATTCTATTCTCCCTGTGCTTCCGGAACTCCTTCGGGCGATGGTAGAACGAATGCTCACGGCCAAGACAGCTACCTTCCTGCAGAGTCTAATCATTCCATTTGTATTCTTAATACACAACCAAGCGGATACGGTGTTGGGCATGCTTGAAACGACGATTGTGCAGGGCCGGACTGCTCTCGATATCCTAATCCAGACATGGTGTGAGAACGCAGAGACATTCCAAGGTTACTGGCCAACAAGGATCAGTACTCTCACGTTGGCTCAGCTTTACGTGTCTGGCCGCCCCACCCTGCAGAATTTATTGGTCAAGGGGGACATCATCCTTAAGCCTGAGACAAAGAATGGTGAGTGCGTTTTCGTCTGATGTTCGACTTGGTTGGTTAGATTTTAACAATGATGATTGTAATGCTGTTGTGGCAGTCATTATGACGAGATCTCGGACGAAGACGAGTGCGTGTATTTGCTATTGTGTTGTTTGTGTCTCTGGGGATGCTTTGACTGGAGTTGGTTCTGATCTTTTATTCCCGCTTCTGTAGCTCCTCACGAGTTCACATCTGTGACGTTACCCGTCAAAGTGCTCAAGTTGCTGGTGCATGACATCCGTTCGAAATCTGAGTCGATCTCCTTCCCTGGTGGAGAGAACTTAGTAGACTCGGACGACGAGGACGAAGAATGGACAGAGGAAGAGCAGCAAAACCAAGGATTTAAAGCGGAAGAGTTCGCCTTCCTCTCAGACATGCTTGGTCCACGCGGTGTGAATTTCGATAACGATGACATCTTCGACGACAACGACGACGACGACCTCAAGAATGACCCTATATCCCAGATTGACATGAAGGTATATGCTCCATTTGTGTTATTAGATGAGGACGATGCTGACGCCGCTGACATGTCTAGGAACGCATCATCACGTTTTTCAAGGACTGCGCGGCAAGAAACGTCAACAACTTTGCTGCGAACGTCGACCAGCTGTCCGCTGAAGAGATTCTTGTTGTGCGTCAGCTTGTAGGACAGTAATTCCTAGAGAAACATCTGTCCGAGCCCTCCTCATCGTAGGGCGGCCTGTATCATAGACTAAAAATGTACCATTGTCAGCGACGACGAATAAGCATTGTCTAATTACGACTTCCTCGGTTCTTGAGGCCATAGATTAATGGGCTTGGCGTGATTGACAGAAAACTTAACGTACTCTGAGTCACTTCAAAGCTAAACCCACTTTAGTGAATCAGGTATCCATGTTACGATGCCGAGTGCAGTACTACATATTCTACAGATCATACACAATACCAAGGGTCCTATACTACGTCCGCATGCTAGTACGGGATAAATATTAAGACGTCGCCGTCCACCAATCGAAGGTAAGACATCAAACCGCTGAAAAACTAGGTATATATATATATATATATATTCTCCCTTTATTCAGGGTTGGGGTGGTGGTGGGACCCCCCTTTTGAATACGCCGGTGATATACGAATCCTGGCGTTCGTTCGAGAGCTTTTCAAGCGCATGTTGCTTCGTCTCTGGAACGAGCAGCGTCGACAGGACGCCGGTGAACATGATAAAGGACAGACCCTCCAATCTGCATCCAAGGGAGCGAGGTCTCAGAAAATCAACTATCATTCCTCTTCCTCCCAAGGGGGAGGAAAAAAAGTACCATGATCACTCACATGAGCTGCATATCTTTGACGTTGTTCAGTAATTGCAGGCCAAACACGAGTTGTGCGACGATCGCGCCAAGCTTGCCGCACGCCGCGGAAATGCCGTGTGCGGTCGCGCGATAACGAGTGGGGAAAACTTCCCCAGGGATGATAAACGTGGTCGTGTGTGGACCAAAAGTCTGAAAAAAATTGGCGAGGCAATACAGGGAAATAAAGGCGCGCTGTCCGGCGACCGTAGCGTTAAGAGGAATGTATGCGAAGGCTGCAGATGGCGGGATTTCAGTTCCACTAGGGAAGGATTACGATATTGAACATACCCATGGCAAGAAAAAGGAGAGTGAGAACAAGGAAACCCATCAATTGAATCGGCTTGCGACCCCATGAGTCGATGAAAATGAAGGACGCCCAAAAGCCAGGGATAAAGCCAGCCACAGTTAACATTGTATTTCCGCTGCAAATTCTGAAGAGGCTTTCGTAGACGTCGACCGAGCTATTGCCGTTAATTTTACCAAGGTTGCTATACGTCAGAACGGCGGAACTGTTAAGGGCGAGTGTGTAAAAAGGGACCTGTACGTAGGTTAGGGGGTGTAGGCAACTATAACTCAAACTGCGGCACTCACGCCGAAGGCGAACCAGGAGTAGGCGGTGCCTATGAGAACTTTCAGGTTACCCCACTTGGAAAAATGCCTGGTAAAATCCGCGATGGATGCCCGGCGTGCCGCCACGAGTTGTTCCTCATCATCGCCCATAGATACAGAATATCGACCGTCCGATAGGACCTGGTTGATGTCACTGTTTGCATGAGTAATATTGCGCTGAATGTCCATGGTAAAACGAGGC
>JBBPKB010000068.1:0-21944 GCA_038089035.1 Boletellus dicymbophilus
GGACATCATTGCACTCGCCGTCTCGTCCCCATGGTAGGGGTGCCCCACTGGCTTGGCACGTCCTAGCCGTGGTGCCGTGGGGGCACTGTTACACTGTCCGTACCCGGCGCCTCCTGCCCTAGCACTCACTGTTGCCGGCTTGTGGAGAGGCGCCACTGTGCTACCCTCATGCTCCCTGTTACCGTCACTGTGGTATTCTACCCTTGTCTCTACCATTGTTAGTATGGTGGGGATGCACTGTTGCGCTTGTCCTCACCTTTGCTGCCATAGTTGTCATGTTGGGGGCGCGTTGTTGTGCTGCCCTTGTTGCTGCCGTCTGTTGTTATTTTTGACTAGAATGCATTAGGTTACCATTTATGGTAATTATTAGATAAGCTTAGAGCTCGTATCGAGTTTTCTCTAGTTTATTCCCTCAGTAGCTTGACATCTACTGAGGGTAAGTAGTACATCTACACCATTTTTCTACTGTAACTAACCTGCTGTAGGTTCCATAGACCCAGATTTCTCTCTGTCGAGACCTCTGCATGACCAGTAATAATTATTGGCAACTTCTAATACTGTCCTCACTGTGGTAGCTATTGTTATTTTTTGACTAGCACGCATTAGGTTACCTTTAATGGTAATGATTAGATAAGCTTAGAGCGTACAAACCATTGTGTTTCCTCTACTTTATTCCCTCAGTAGCTTGACATCTACTGAGGACATCATAGGACTCCATAGGGCTCAGGTTCTTTCTCTGTCGAGACCTCTGCATGACCAGTAACAATCATTGGCAGCTTCCAATAGGGGCCTGCCATTTTATTGTACTCCTTGTCATTGTTGTCACCATTGGGGTATGCATTTTGGTCAGTATCACTTAGAAGGGGTTGTAAATTTACTTTGTTGGACACTCCTTGGACTTGTACCACTACCTGTTTGTTTTTCCCACAGTTCAGCTGGAATACAGGAGGGCCACTCAGATGTGCAATGTACAGCAAGTCCCTAGCAACTTGCAGCTGTCAAAGGTTACAAGTTACTTAAACAAGTGAACAATCAAATGGTAAGTAAATAGGAAATGAATGTAGGAACAATAGTATCATACCTACAGTCCAGTTCTGGACAAATGAGCTGAGGTATCTGTGTGATAGCATACAAACTAAATACTCTATGAGTAAGATACAAGTAGGTATGAACAGTTGAGATAAAACAATGTTAACATGAAATGAAAGATTAAATATCATAGTATCTATGTACTGAATTACCATATTAGGATGGTTGTATGACATGATGGCTGGACTTTATTTGACACTCTCCCTTCAAGCTGAGCATAGTCCAGGTGTGGCAGCAAAGTGTTTGGCCTTTGTGCTAGGGAGCACTTTAGTCAGTGTGTCAGCAAGTATGTTTATTGTCAGTAAGGCAGTAAGTGATCATGATAGTGCCACTTTTGACAATGTAGCAAATAAAATAGTACTGGTGTTGATATGCTTTGTCCTGGCATGGAATTTCCATCCTTGGCAAGTGTGATAGTAGATTGATTGTCACAGAAGAGAGTGATGGATCTATTGATGGATTTGAAAAGTTCACTGAAGAGTGAATGTAGCTATAGCACCTCCTTCATGGCATAGCTATGGTGATGTACTTGGCCACTGTTGTCAATAGTGTGATAATCTCCTGGGTCTTCATGGACTATGAGATGGGCCTGCCATTTGATATGAATATATATCTTGAGATTGCATGATAGTTCTCATTTGAATTTTCATCTACATCTGTATACCTCCTGAGACCTGTCTCTTTATCTTCTAGCTGGTATGTTCTATCTGAAACAACCTGAACAAAGGCCTACCTCCACTGTTGCCAGGAAGGGTTTGAGGCTTTGTAATTGTCAAGAGCAAGTACACTCAGTGAGGAATCCTTTGAGAGGGAAACATCAGAAAGAGCAAGACTGAGGGCTCTCTGATGGGGTGTTGCACCTTTATATACTAAACTAGGGTTTACATTTGTTTGTACATATGTAGTACTATTTGTACACTAGATAAATATGCTGTTGGTCCTGAGTTTAAATATGATAAGAGGTGCTAATGCCTTTGGTCAGTATAAATAGCCCATATAGCCATATACAGGTTTGTACAGGTTTAGTATAGCCTTGTAGATGCTTGTGCACAGGTTTAAATAGTAGATGGGGACAAGGAATGCTGAAATAAATAGGAAAAAATAGAGATAAATAGAGGAAAAATAAGGGGAAAAATAAGGAAAAATACTGCTATAAATACCTGTAAAACCCCATGTTATAACACTATCAGCTTCTTTGAGACTGATTCCTATAGCTATACTAGATGTTGAAACATACAAAAAAAAGGACACCTATGGAGATTGGTAGGAGGACAGTAGTCAGTCTAGGATAAAGCTGGGTAGTGAAATAACCTACCAGAGGTCTACTTCACTTTAGACAATAGTAAGGGGGAATCAAGCTTTAGATGTTATGACATCAGGTGTGAGACCCTAAGTACCACACTGGCTGGACAATCTTACAGCTCCCACTATAGCTGGCAAGATAAAGAAATAAAGTGTGAAGTGGACTGACAAAGACTAATAGGTCTGACAGTTTTGATGAAAGTATAGCTTTTGTCCTCAATACTCTGTAGCTCAAGTTTCACAACTGAGTACCAATAAGAATACAAGTGGATTAGGCTAAGGTAGATGCCCAGCAGAAGCCACCAATGAATTTTATTGATATGGGTCCCCAGACATCAGTGTGGGTGAGCTCACCAGGGTCCCTAGTCTTGTAGCTTGCTATTTTTGGAATAGGTTGTCTGACTTGCTTGGTACATACACAAGCATCACAGTTGAACTCCTGTGTGCTCAGCATGACAGTAAATCCATCAACAATATTTTTGCCATGTAATCTGGTTAATCCAGATATGCTGATGTGTCTAAGGCAGTGATGCCATTCCTCCCAGGTATGACTGGTTTTGATTTTTACTGTTAAATTTGCGATGTCAGACACTATATTTGTTATAGTATTTAAGTAATAGATATTATTTTGGTGTGTTGCCAATGCAATCAATCATTTTTGCTTATCATATATTTTAAATTGGTTATCAGTACAAATGGATTTTCCTCCTGCATGATCTATGCAGCCACATGAGAAGAGATTCTCACTGCCTATGGCACATATAATGTATTGTGTAATTTGATGCAAAAAGTATTGTTATTGATTTTGCTTGATATAGCAACTGTTCCATGGCCATATGCTATGAGCAGTTAGTCATTAATGCTATGGATAGTTTTTCCAGATATTTCAATAAGATTAATGAATGCTTCAGGTTCACAATAAATGTGTGAAGTGGCTTCTGAATCAGCAATCCATGAGTAGCAAGAAAGATCAGCACTGTTGTCACTATCTATAACAGACACATGTGCCATAAGTGCCTCCTCAAGGCTTTTTGGACCTGAGTCACTGCTGTCTGAGTCAACCTCTATATTGGTGTCCTCTTTACCCTTCTTTTTGGATGCATGTCCATCATCTCTCTTTCATTTGCTAACCTGTCCTTTGCCCTGATTATCCAGGTTACACCAGCAATCCTTTTCTGTATGGCCAAAGCATGTGCATAGATCACAACATGGCTTTCCCTGAAACAACCACAAAGGTAGCCATGACAATGATTGGATCTGTCACCAAGATTGTGCAGTGGTAAACACCATTAGCCAACCAGTCCCCTAAGTTACTCAATTAAGAGCACCTAGTAAAGAACTCTGTAGTACACCTTTTGTGAGATGAACACAAGAGGACAAGACTGGAGAGTGTTTGGTGGGGTGTTACACCTTTATATACTAAACTAGGGTTTACATCCATTTGTATATATGTGGTCTAGTTTGTACACTAAGTTAAATATGCTATTAGTGCTGGGTTTGGATATACACAGCTAAGATAAGAGAGAATAATGCCATTGGGCAATAAATATAGAATGTATAGGTTTATATAGGTTTGACATAGCCAATGGAGCATGAGACAGATAGCCAAGCACAGGTATACACTGGTTTGCATAGCTGTGTGGAAGTCCATGCACAGATTCTTGCACAGCCTAGACAAGAGGGCTTAATACCATTGGCTGGGCAAGTCATGATGAGTCATTGTGAGTCAATAAGTTAAGGGCAGGTCAATGAGTGGTATATGCTATTGGTTGGGCAAACCATGATGAGTTATTGTGAGTCAATAAGTTAAGGGCAGGTCAATGAGCAGTATGTGCCATTGGCTGTGCAAACCAGGATCCATAAGCAACATATGCCATTGGGCCAGAATAAATAGGATCAAGAGCATGGCTGAGATAAGGCAGGTTATTGCCATATGTCAGTATAAATAGATGGATAGCCAGAGCGCAGGAAAGTGGAATGGAAGCAGAAGCAGATCAAAGGAATACCATAGGGGTTATGTGTCCATATATGGAAGCATTGGGATTGCTGTGCAAATGGAAGTGGAAGTGGTGATCTGATGAAGTGGGATTCTGTTGAGTGAGTAATGCTAGTGGTTGAACACTAGCATATGGCTGTGGAAGTGTGGCTGTGTTGGACAGCCATGCATAGCCTTGTGGCAATGCACTAAGAAACCAAAGGAGAATAAATAGGGAAAGAGATGGAAAAGAAAACATAATGAGAATAGGATAAGAAAGGTAATAGAATGGTAGATGGAGGCATAGATGAGTCATGGATGCTAAAATAAATAGGGATAAATAGAAGGAAAAATATGCCCATAAAACCTGTTTCATGACATTCTCCAATGTCAAGATATGGCTGAGATGTGATTGTAATAGCTGTATATACTGCAAGATCTAGACTTGGCTCCATTGCCATCTTTCCCCTTTTGGATAGGTGAATAGCTATAGTCATGGCCATGAAATTTTCCATGCCTATGCTGATCTTCTTCAATGATGAGAGAGACAAGCTCTTGGGCAGACAGGCCCCTAGAGTAGTTATTGCCTTCTGTACTGCTAATGTAGCCAAGTAATGATGACATGTAAGATTCCCAACTCTTGGGAAGCAAGCTAATAATGATGAATTTGAACTCAGGATCTTTGATTTCCTCACCTGATAAGGAAAGTCACTTGTATATACTCTTTAACTCCATAAGATGCACCTGGATGTCTACATCTTCATCAGCATTGGTCCAATAAAGAGTTTTATTGACTGAGTAGACAGACTGGTGTCCCTTAGGCTCATGTATAACACAAAGAGAGTCCCACATCTGTACTGAAGTCTCCACTTTATCTAAGTGAGGGACCTGATCTTTAGACACAGAAGCTGCAATCAGCTCCATTGCAAATTGATCTTTTGCATCCCATTCCTTAGCAGCTACAGGGTTGCTTGGCCATTGTTCCTTCCCAGTAGCTATTTTGTGTGCCTTCTTCCTCTGTAGAGTGAGGCACATTCTTATCTGCCATGAAAGCCAATTTGAGTCATTAAGTTTGGCTATTTTGGGAAGTAATGATATGGGAAGGCTGTGTTGTAATGAGCTGGCAGCATGGCTGGTGAGAGTGGCAATCACCAGATGTGCTGAAGGTCCTGGAAGAGGTAGTGGTGACAGAGGTGGCACCACTGGTGCCAGGGTATTTGATATGTTTGATAATGAGAATAGTGATCTTGAAAGTGACTACAGGCTGAGTGCAGGGCTCATAACTGTTATAACACCAGTACTATACTTATACAAAATGGTACATTATAGTTGTAGTCATTACCCTTGGAACACTTATTGGATCATAGACCCTAATGATCCTAGGTTAAAACCCTCTTATCTTCAAGTACATACCTTTATTTACCTTTCCTGCACACTTCTCTTCTATTTCCTCCTTATCTAAACCTGTACAAAATCCCCAGTGCATTCTTGTATTATCCTGGGCTCACTTGGTAGTCAACACCTTATTTAGATCATAGGAATATATACAGCTTGGTCCATGCATATACTCCTTAGAGTATAAATAGGGGTTTGCATATACCATCTACCTTAGCCTAATCCACTTGTATCTTTGTTGGCATTCAGTTGTGAGACTTGAGCTGCAAGGTATTAAGGAAATAAAGCTACACTTTCCTACTTGTCAGTCATGCTACATTGTGCCAGTCATGATTAACCTAGTCAGTCATGCTACACTTTGTCAGTCACATCTTTATTCTTTATCTCACCAGCTATAGTGGAAGCTGTAAGATTTTCCAGCCAGTGTGGTACTAAGGGTCTTGAACCTGAGGTCATAACAGAAAGAGTACTAGGGGAAATATTTTGAGAGAATGCTTTGGGGTTAGAGGATTTATAAATAGAAAAACCATTCCTTACTTGTGATACAAGGGAATCAAGCACACTATTTTTTAATTCCAGTGCCATGCTCCTGGGAGTTGCCCTTTTGGAATGAACATAAACATTTCATAGTACCTTATCTAATGTACATGTGAGAAAGTCAGAATCAGTACAGTACATACATGATTCCTCTGAACTTGTGATGTCCATATCCCCCTGTGTAGGTAAAGAGAAACTAAGTCCATGTTCCTGAACACCTCCAATATTCAGAGACAACTTTATTTTAAAAATTCTGCAGCCTTTTCTTTTGCCTCAATTTCTATCTTATCTCTCCAGTATGCCTCCACTTCCTCAGTAGTGTATGCTGCCCTTAGGTCTATTGGTGGAGTAGGCAAAGGCCTTTCTACATAATGTGCCCTAATTCCAGCTGTTTTGTTGGTTTCTGTAGGACTTTTTACATAGGAACCATAATAGGGGTCCCAAATCTGCTGTCTGAGCTGAGATCTTGGTTGAGATAGTGCCACTTTCTTATTTGGATTTTGGAAGCAATTCAGTCAGATATGTCCTTTCTTTCCACAGCCATAACAGGTATGTGTTGGAGATCAGCCTATTGATTAGGACTCTCATTAGCAAAATTATTGTACATTATTTACACTTCCCTATTTGGGTAGTGTTGACTACTTGTCACTGCTGCATGCTCTTTCCCCCAGTCTCATACCATCAACTGGAGGTAAGTCACCTTACATTTGTCTACACATTTGTTACTTACTCTACCTAGTATTCATTCCTTAGCTCTAGATTGTATGCTTCTCACAGGTTATGAGCCCTGCCTGACAATGCAGAGGTAATGAGACCCATAGCCACTGGCAGGTCAACCAAAGCTATGTAAGAATGATTTGAAGTAGGGGAAAAAAAAACAAAAGCTCAGAGCCAGCAAGCCAAAGTGCCAGCCATAGAGTGAGAGCCCAAGTAAGCACTAGCTGGATGAACTAGAGAACCCCTGACCCCTCAGAAACAGTGAGCCACAGCACCAGCCACAGAGTGAGATCCTGAGTGGGCAACCTGACCTGACTGACTGCCTACCTGATGCCATGACCACTGAGTCCTATTGGAGACAAAGATCACAAGAGCACAAAACCACCAGGGATGTCTCTCAAACCGTAAACCATGAGGAACACCCATCTCACTGGTGGACTATTATTGGAAGTTGCCAATAATTGTTACTGGTCATGCAGAGGTCTCAACAGAGAAAGACCCAAGTCCTATGATGTCCTCAGTAGATGTCAAGCTACTGAGGGAATAAACTAGAGGAAACTCGAAGGTTTGTACGCTCTAAGCTTATCTAATAATTACCATAAATGGTAACCTAATGTATGCTAGTCGAAAATAACAACAACCATCACTGCTAACCTTAGGATGCACCAAATGCAACACAGGTGGCTCCTATTCACCACTGCCAACAGTCAATACTGCCAACCAATTGACTATACTAAAAATAACCCGACTCCCTTACCTTCCATCCTACCTCCATCAATATCAACCACCTGTGACCACCCAGTGCCAGCAAGCCAAATATGCCAGCCATAGAGTGAGTGCCTGAGTGTCATCCCAACATGACCTATCATCTGCTGACTGGACCACCAAGTCCAACAGGAGGAAAACCTACAGGGAAGGAGAATGAGAGTCTGTAGATCAGACACACTCATTGATCACTGAGCACAAGACACTGCTCATACCATTCATTACCTGCAAATGACACCAAGGTCACTTGAGATCCTCATAGAAAAACTGAGACCAATATGAGCACATGGAGCACATCATGCAACCACCCAGATCCACCTACTGATGACAAAAATCCAATGGGAACATTGCACAACCCTGTAGATACACTGGGTGATGATAGACATCATCCTGGCAAACCCACAGAGCCCCCCAACACAGCTGAGAGCATGAGGAAAAGAGGATGAGAGGGGAAATCAAATCTGATCAGACAAGGTCAAATGGAGTCCAGAGCAGAGAAGCACAGCATGACAGCACATGTGCAATTGGGCATAACTGGGAAAGAAGCCACCCAAGAAAACTGTGAACAACCAAAAAAACTCCCCAGACATTGCATTTGAGGGGGAGCAGAGTGAGGAAGCCACAAACAGCAATGCCAGACTTACCAAAGTTAATGGCAACACAGTGCCAGCCACAAGGATTCGCAACAAGGACACTCATGTGCACCTGAAACATGAAATCAGCACATCTAAAGACTTGAAGTGGACAAAGCTAGAAGACTCACCCAAGTCAGCTCTACATGAGTATGATGATCCAAACAGCCCAAACTATGAGACAGCCATACTGCACACTTACCACAATACCCAATGGCAACCATGATGCTTGAAAGAGCCCCTATGTGTTGCACTTGAGGGAGAGAGTGTGGGTTGTGGAAGTGTAGATATATGAGTTGACAAAACTGCTACCATCCAAACAGAATGCATCATACACAAGCACACAGACACAGAGAGTACTGAGATGGTCAAGAGGGAGTGCCTTGATGCACAGACCAAAACCAAGAGTACCAAAATGTGCAGGCTGCTAAGGCTGACTAAAGCTAAAGGGCTCAGCAGCCTGGCATACAGATACATAACTGATAATGGCACCTGAAGAAACTTGTCAGTACCAATTGGGAAGAAATATGACATACCAGGAATGCCACAGGATGCATATATATGCCAAATTGCTCAACACAACTGCTCAATACTGGAATGAGCACCTGTACACTAAATCCAAAGTGGAGTGCACAGGTCAAGAAAGTGTCAGAGACACACATACCAGAGCTGAAGTGGATGCACAGGAAGTACTGGATAATAATGCAGATGCAGGTACCAAGCCAAAGATATCACTGGATGCACCCAAAAACATCAGAAAGTCAATACCATGCAGGATACAAAATACTCACCAAAGGTGAGCAAATGTGAGCTGACTGACTCAGAAGTCAAAGCGGACATGAAGACAGCATCAGATAGTGCTAAGGACACTGAGAGCATGCTAAAGGAGCCAAAGAATGTACCAGAACAAGTCAGAAAGCCAGCAGAGCAAAGGGTCAATGCAGACTTGCCCAAAGTGACTTGAAATGAGTTGAAATCATCTGCACTGCCATACCACCCACTGCCTCAAGCAAGGGGGTGCCCACACCATCTCCCAACACCACTCAGATTGAGGGGGTGACACAGACTATTACTATTACCAAATCCATCACTGTCATCAAGCAGCAATATGACAATGACAATGATGACCCCCCCTCTCCATCTACCTTTCTGAGCTAGGTGATGCCCAGGCACACCTCAACACCACTCAGATCCAGGTGGTGCCATTGTCCAATACCAATCCAACTTCAAACACTCATGGTCATACCTGTTGACACCATGGTCATGCTAGTCCATGACACAACCCATGCAGGTCCCTGATGTTCATTGATGAAACTTCACCAACCACTCACTCATACCAGATATCTGAAGACAGTCAAAACACTCAGTCTATTGCTAGTCTGAGGGGGTGGGTCAGAGATCAGTCCATTGATTAGGACTCTCATTAGCAAAATTATTGTACATTATTTACACTTCTCTATTTGGGCAGTGTTGACTACTTGTCACACTGCTGCATGCTCTTTCCTCCATTCTTGTACCCTCAACTGGAGGTAAGCCACCTTACATTTGTCTACACATTTGTTACTTACTCTACCTAGTATTCATTCCTTACCTCTAGATCATGTTCCTCTCATAGTATGATCTTCCTTCAGTTTTGGGGTTTGTGCATCTATCTCCATTGGTGCTCCTCTTCCAGGTTGGAATCCAGCACATGTAAACTGATGAGAAGGAGGTGGTCCTCTGGGTGGTGGATACCATCCCTTGTTTGACATGGTCCATATTATGGGCATAGATCTTTCTAAGGTCATACATTCCATGTTTTGTCCAATGTCCTTTAGCACCTTCTTCCATTCATCATAATCTGAGGCAGTAGTGTGGAGTGATGCATGATAATAGATTTTGTAATCTACAGCCTGTTTGAAGAGAGTTTCAGCATGTTTGTCTTCTATGTCCACCTCATTCTTTAGATTCTCAAATGCTTGGAGGAATATATCAATAGGTTAACCATGTTGTCATAATCCTTCCAATTTATTGAAGGCTTCATGAGCTAAGACCTTGATCTGGAAGTAATCTTTCACTTCTTGTTTGAAGTCATCCTATAGGGGCCAGGCATCTTGCCCATATTTGATCTTTGCCTTTCTATCCTTGAATATTTCTTCTTTTTCAATGTACTTCTCCATGGTCACCCTTTCAAACTCCTCTGCTTTTCCTTCCATCCTACTAAGTACCATGACAATTTGATATTTGTTGTGCTTCTATTGGTTACATCCTGCCCAAACTTTTATTTTTATCTACCATATGCAAAATGTGAATTGATCTGTTATGACCTCAGGCATGAGACCTTTTGTACCACATTGGCTGGACAATCTTACAGCTCCCACTATAGCTGGCGAGATAAAGAGTAAAGATATGACTGACAAAGTATAGCATGACTGACTAGGTCAATTGTGACTGACACAATGTAGCATGACTGATGAGTAGGAAAGTGTAGCAACCTAGGATCATTAGGACCTATGATCCAATAAGTGTTCCAAGGGTAATGACTACAACTGTAATATACCATTTTATATAAGTATAGTACTGGTGTTGTAACAATTTTAATCAATTTCTTCATGAAAGGACTTCACCTGGTCCCACAGTCTCACATTTATGCCATGGAGACCATACCTACAGACATTACAACATGGATTGCAAAAGTGATTCACTTCCAAAACCAACAGGACATCATGTCCTCATTCAACAACTGACCTTCAATGTTTGGACCCTCTATGCCTTCCTACCATACCATGAAACCTCGTCACTTTACCCCTGCTGGTGATCCAGATGCCATGGACATCGATGCCATCCAACTCTCCTCTTACCAGCACAATGGGTATCACTGTAAAGGAAATTGTTTCAATTGCAGTGAACATGGACATATAGCATACAACTGCCCTAAGAAAAATGGAACTGGTAGAAGACCTCCTCTGCCAAAGGAAACTGAGGAGAAGAAGGTGTGAAAAGTGGCAAAGAAAGAAGAAGACCTCTCCAGGTTGGAAGAAGTTGAGGATGATGATGATGATGATGATATGGCCTTTGTTGCCAACATATATACCAAAAACTGAAAGGGGTTTTAGATGGGAGTACTCCTTTGATGCAAGTACTCCCCTTTTCTTGTGCTACTACTGCTCCTGTATTTGTAGATGACTTGAAACATGCATCTGTTCATCTTGCTCTATGAGTCATTGACCCATTCAGCATATTAAAAGTCATTGACACCACCACTCTCATCAACAATGGTGCCAAAATTTCTTGTATTGATTGGGACTTTGTACAAAAGCACAAACTTCCCTTGGAACAACTTCAGAAACCATTCAAAGTGCAAAACATTGACCACTCTGATAACAAAAATGGGATGGTCAAATTCTCTACCCAATCTTCATGCACATAGGTGCAATTATCCAGAAACTCTCACTATATGTAATTCATTGCAGAAGAGAAAATGTCATCCTAGAACACCCCTGGCTAAAAGCCATAAATCCAACTATTGACTGGAAGAAGAAGACTGTCAAAATTGATGAGAAACTTGACTGGTCTATGGACCTATATTTTTCCCATATGTCTAATAGGGCAAAATATCTCTCTAAGGCTACTCCTATGCCTGTGCAACCACCCCTCAAACATCATAACTACTCCTTAGATGACAAAAAAGTCCTCTCTGCATACTTTGATAACAAGGGCTCCAACTACTTTTTGAAAGAAGCATATAAATCCTATATAGTTGGATGAATCACCCGAGCAGTGTCCAGATTCATCCTGAACTCCCCTGAAGCTGGAAAAGTGCAAATTTGTGACAACTGAAGTAGAATATCTCAGGATGATCATCAAACTGGACCAAATAGCAATGGACCCTGTCAAGTTAAAGGGAATCTCTGAATGGCCCATATCTAAGAAGATCTAGGATGTCTGTTCCTTCCTTGGCTTTGCCAACTTTTACTGCCAGTTCATCTTCAGATACTCAGACATTGCTTGACCCCTCTTGGACTTTACAAAGAAAAATGCTCCATGGAATTGGTCTGATGATTGCAACAAGGCTTTCTTCTTGTTGAAGGACACCTTCCTCTCACAACCCATACTTGCTATGCTAGATATTTCTTGACCCTTTGCAGTGGCCACTGATGCCTCAAAATATGCCTCTGGTGGCATACTCCTTCAAGTGGATTCTAATGGAGAATGGCACCCCTGCAGTTACCTTCTGTCTGTCTATTCCTTTGTAACACCCATACTATTCTGATGTTTCATATTCTTAACTCCGATGTTTCACATTCTATACTCTGACTTCTCCTCTATATATAAATCTTGTAACTCTCTGTTGTATTTTCTCAGTTTGAATATTGACTAAACTTCCCTTGACTCTCTCTCTCTTTGAGTTGTTGACCAATGCTCCTCCAACCCTCAACTCATTGAATAGTCATCTATAACTTTACCCATGACCTCTGGCCCTCTGAAATTTCGGACCTTGGATCCCTTGTAAGGGCACACCACATATAGTGAAGCCAAGTCCCATCTGCCCCCAATATCCAGAGTTTATTGGAGCTACTCTGAGCACTCTAGTTTCGACCTTAGTTTGACAGGACATGATAGTCATTGTCCAGTCTGTAGTAGTGGTGCCTGCATATAGGCATCAGGCCTCTGCCCAGATCTCTGCTGTAGTAGATAGATGCCTGAGCTGGTTTAGCACTTCCTCTGACATTGTGGTGGTGAGTACTGAGCAAACAAATAAGTTTGCTTTCTGCCATTATATCAGGTGGTGTCTGGTCTCCTCCATATCCCTTTTGGGTTGAGTAAATTCTCTTGTGAGGTAGTCATGAAGTTTGATGGTTTTGAGGGCATGCTTTATGATTGTTGTCCAAGTAGCATAGTTGGACTCTGATAGTTTTGATCTAAGGCAAAATAAGTGTGTGTATTTCAATGGGTTGATAGTCTGTCTGAGGGTGATGTGGATGTCATTGTCAGAGTCTGATAGACTGTCCATGTGTTGTCAATTTGGGGATTTGGATCACAAGGAGTCATGTAATACCAAGCAGTGTGGTTCTGGTGGATGGAGCTGGCATTGTTGAGTAGTTTGTTCTGGTGTGACTAGAGTAGTTTCATCATCTGGGAATGTTGTGGGCCTGAGTCTTCCAAGAGTTTCATTGGGTGAATATTGTCCACTACCTGTGGGTTGTGGATCTTGAGACATGGCCAATGGTCAAATGTATGGTCACTAGTGGGTCTGGGTTCAGTGGTTTTCTCCTCACTAGGATGGTCCAAGTGTGTTATTGAGCTACATCAAGTGTTCCTGCTGCACTAAGCAGGGCTCATAACCTAATGAAGGGTGACATGCTAATGGTAGAGACAGTCAGTCTGTACATGTGATGAGTACCAAATATATATATATATATATATAATGAGTGTCTAGTATGAGCTCACCTCCAGTCAATGGTAATAAACTGGAGAGAGTGAGAATGTATGTCATTGTTGAAGTAATGGTAGTCTGAAAGAGGAAAGGTAGTGAGTGTAGGATAAGTAAGTAAATATGTACCATAGATGGGCTGATCTCCAACAGTTATAGGATGAGACAAGGTTGATAGTGAAGTCAATGGCCATTGCAAGTGAGGATGGTGGTGTGGACATGTCCTAAGTGAATTTTGCCAGAGGAGGAGGATGGGGAAGAAGTCTAAGACCAAGACTCTTATAATCCTCAGGAGGTGTCCTAGTCAAATTTAAGTTCCACTAGTCATATGGTGTGCTGCAAGGTCATCAGACTTGTTCTTTCTTGCATCATCCATTAATAAGATCTGGTAACATTAGAAGATTCTAATCAGAAGCATCTTTTCTCCAAGGAGCAAGATAATTGTGGGAGTGTGGAACATGTAGCTTAATCATATTCAGGGAAATCATAGTTCAGTTCTGTGGCCATTCATGGGATGGGATGGCAACAGTTCAATAGTAGAAAGGAAACAACCAATTGCATGGAGGTTCATCATGGGAGATCTCACTAGCCAGGAAACAAGGTGGGATTTGAAGAAGATCCAAAGTTGTGTTTCAACCTCATGGTTCATGCATTCCATTTCATCATCAAACTTTGGAGAGGGAATCATCAACAAGGGGAGGAGTTTCATCAGTTCCTCAGTTAGAGGATATGGAAGGGCATAATCAGGGATTGCTTTATTGAAAGGCAAGGTCTAGAGTTGTTCTTTTCAAGAAAAGACAGAAGGTGCATCATTGGGGTTGGTGGTTTTCATGGGTAAGGTATAAGATTACCCCCTTCATAGCATCATGGTCTACCAGGACCATCAATTCATCAGAATCAATAAGAGGAGGGGGGTCAGGGGTCAGACAGTAAGGTCTCCCCAATCAGTGTGAGTCAGTAGTAAGGTGGCACAACAGTGCATCAGGATAGTCTTTCCCAAGGATATGGGAAGCATCATCATGGTATCAGGGTTAAATCAGGAAAGGATCTGAATGATAAGTTGGGGTCTAAAGAGATAGTGGTATTGGGTTGTCAGAGTACCAGTGGCAAACAGTTCTGCTTCCCATAAATTGAGTTCAAAGTGGCAAAGAGTTGAGCCAGCTAAGAAAGGGATATATCACAAGAGGAGGAGAATGCCATTTCAAAATCAGGAGACCAATCCAAATGGTAGGTCATCATTGTTCAGTCCTAGAAATGGAATTGTGCTATACTAGGATAGCAAGGGGAATCATTCATTGAAGTTCACAAGGTCTTCAAAGAAGGGCAAACACGTCATGTTTAATGAGGGGGTGTAAATATTTCCTCAGTCATCAAGTACTTCCTGCTGAAAAAGCATGAGGATAGTACACAAAGGTCCAGGTGTTGAATGGTATCACAGTCAAAGACCAGGTAAAGAAAAACAACAAAACAAACCACTGAGGTTGTTGTATGCTAGCAACAAGTTGGCAAATGAAAATGTCAAGGTCAATGTATGGTTGCAAAGAGTCAATTGGGTGAGTGTGCTGTGGTTGGCAATAGTCAACCCTACAACAAAGCATCCTGGTATAGAAGCACTTTGAGGGAGTGATCTTAGTGAACCTGATGAGTGGGAAACACCAAGAGAGCAAACTGAGACTCTTTGGTGGGGCATTGTGCCTTTATATACTAAACTGAGGTTTACATCTGTTTGTACATATATGGTCCTGTTTGTATACTTGAGCTAAATATGCCATTGGTCCTGAGTTTAAATATGCATAGCTGAGATAAGAGGGAATAATGCCATTGGTGCTGGGTTTCAATAAATAAAGTGGTAAGTAGAATAATAAATAGGATCAAAAGGAAAAGGAGTTCCATGCATAGGTTTGCATAGCCTTTAGCATAGCCTCATGGGCTTCCATGCATAGCCAAGATAAGAGGGCTTACTGCTATTGGCCAGTAGTCATGATGAGTCATTTAAGGGATCATGAGGGCATTGTGTCATTGGTTGGGTAGAATAGGATCAAAGAGCAGTTTGTGCAATTGGGCTGGATGGAATAGGATCAGGGATAGGATCAGGGGTTCTGTGTAGGATCAGGGGAGCTATGGAGCTGGTAATACTATTGGATGATAAGGACAGGCTGTGCTGTCTATATGGAGAGGCAATGTTGATGGTTCAGATTGGGGTTCCAGAAGGTGTGGAGGTGTAGTGCAGTAGTATAGAGGTGTCAGGTGGGTCAAGGGAGGTCCAGAAAGTGTCAGAAAAATAGGTGAAAAATACTGTGCTGTAACACAATCAGGGGTCAGTTGAATTCATTGGAAGAATTGACAGGGTTCATCAAGGTTGTTGGACAATTCATCACATGTCCAGGCAGAGATCACAAGAGGTGACATCTTCAAATATATCAAGAAGTCGAAGACTGTTTACCACATGTCCAGATAATGGTTGGACCAGCTCCTATCATGTCTAGGGAGTGTTCAGGGTCTGAGACAGATCAGTCATGACAAAGGGCACAGAAGCCAGTGATAAGGATCAGATCTTTCATCAAAACAGGTCAGAATCAAAGATCCAAGTACAAGGTCTAAGGCAGTTCTTTAAATTTCTGGTCTGCAATACCAGAGTCACATCAGCAGATAAAAAATTCTGTGTCAGTATCATCAAGCAATTTAATGGTTCACTACATCATAAGGGTTCAGTGACTTTCAGAAGAGGCTGTAGTTCAAGAAGCATTCATACAGAAGGTTCCATCAAATCATTCAAAATCTCATAACTCCCATAAGAAGGAAGAGAACATGGCAAGCTTCCAAGAAGTAGCCAGGAAGAGATTGGCACCTTTTTGTCTAGGAGAAGGGTGGAAACTCAGATCATTGAAGATCAGCATCTTTTGTCTAAGGGAAAAGCAGAAATCCAGAATCTTGTTGCAAGACAAGTGACACCTTTTTGTCAGAGGAAAGGGTAGAAACCCAAGGTTATTGTATCAGCCAAATAGTGGTCATCAGCATTCATCAAGAGGTAGCACCTTATTCTCCAGAAAGGGTGAAAACTGAAATCATTGTATCATGTCAGCCAATCAATGAGCATCAGCAGTTACAAAAAAAGTAAGTCCAGACTGCAAGCAACTGTGCTTCAGCCATGCTATGACTACCATCAAGGGGAGGTTGGAATTCCAATCTTCAGTTCAATTGTCTAAGGTCAAAAGAAGTCATCATAGGAGGTTCATTGGATCATGGCACCACAATTGGAGGCACTGTGGGAATAGAAGATATGGTGGTCAGAGAGAAGGTGGTGATCAGAGAAATGGTCAGACCATAATCAGTAAAACAGTGATCAAAGATGATAATCAAGAAAACACAGTATCAGTGTGAGATGATGGAATTCAAGGTAAGATCAGATCAGGAGATCAAGAGAGTGGTCTAAATCAGGCACAAATCAGGGGTGTCCAAGTTCCATTGTGAGGAATGAGGGGTCAGGTTCAATCATCAATAAGGACCACAATGGAGGCAGTGTTTTGGTCTTGTTTTTCTACAAAGATCAGAGCAGGTTTGGGGTTTCAGTGTTCTGATCACAGCATCAAGAGAAGTGATTCCAAGCTCAATCAACTGCAGGATAAGCAGTTTCAAGAGGAGATCCAAGGATCCATCTGCAACAAGCAGGATCCAGGGCATTTAAGGTTTCAGCATTCTACCACAATCCATCTGTGATAAGCAGGCTTGAGGTTCAGTATGATTCATAAGGTTCCATTTGCAATGAGCAGGTTCCAGGGCATTCAGCATCCAGTGTTCTATCCAGGGATCCATCTGCAAAAGGGTAGGCTTCAAGGAGTTCAGTGTTCAATGACATATTACAACAACATCCATGGATTTCAGGGATGACTGAGAGGACAAAGGTGTCCAATCATGCAGTTTATGGAGATGCCATTCCATGGATCAAATCAGAGCATTAGCTATGTCAAACAGAGCAGTAGAATGAGCAGTTTATAGAGGTGCTGCTTCACAGGGTCCAAATCAAAAGCATCCACAAGAAACAGAGCAGAGCATCAGGTAGTTTAAGGAGATTCTGCTCCAAGGGTTGAGACAAGAGCTTCCACAGAGATAGGGGAAGTGATCTGCAGTTTAAAGAGGTGCTACTTCCAGGGTCAAATCTAAACACCAGCCACAGTGAACAAAGCAGCATATAGAGTAGTTTATGGAGATTTTGCTCCATAATCCAGTGTTCAAACAACTACCATGTCAAACAAGATAGTGTATCAAGTAGTTTAAAGAGATTTCACTCTAAATCCCATGTTTTAAATCAATCATCAGCTGTGACAAGGTGAAGCAGTGATTGAGTAGTTTAAGGAGATTTTGCTCCATCAGGGTCAAAGTGGCAACTGCATTACACAAAGCAGTTCCAAAGGTCTTCTGCTACTCCTGATTGGGAAACTTGAAGCTAAAAGAGTAAGAGGTTCCTTTCTGCAACTCCCTATTGGAAAACCTGAAGCTGAAAGCATAGGAGGGTTCTTCTGAAACTCTCTATTAGGAAACTTGAAGCTGAAGGAGTATGGGGTCATTGTCATCATGACTGTAAACAAGGTCAATTGATATAGTTCAAGGAGTTGTTGCTCCATCGAGGATCAGAAGGAAAACAACCACAAAGAACTAAGCAATGTATTGGCACAGTTTAAGGAGGTGGTGCTCCATTGAGGATCAGGAAAAGATCAGCTACAATGGGGGACAAGGCAGCACATTGATGCAGTTTTCTTGGAGATACTATTCCATTGAGGATCTGTAAGCAAAAATGGCTGTAGGAGGTATAGCAGCATTTTTGATGCAATTGTCAAGGAGATGTAGCTCCATCAGGGTCAGGGGTGGTGGCAACAAAGAGGGTGGCCATCCATTGAGGGGAATCAATCTCCAGGTGCTGAATCAATAATGTAACATGTGTTGTTAGATATCACAGTAGGGGGGTTTCAAGTAATCCAGCCATGACAAAGAAGAGGTGGCAAGTCAGGCAATTTAAGGATATGCTAGTCCATGGGAGTTCAGAAAATAAGACAGCCACAGGAAGCAGAGTGGCAAGTCATGTAGTTTAAGGACATGCTGGTCTTTCAGAGTTCTGGAAAGAAATGCAGCTGCTGGATGCAGAGCAGCAAGTTGTGCAATTTAAGGACATGCTGGTCCATTGAGGAAAATCTGTCTGCAGGTTCCAGTTGATTGTCTTCAGAGTTTGTCCACAATATAAGGAGAGCAGGGTCCTAGTGCTCCAACAGCAAGGGAAGAAGTCTTCAATATCTTATGGAATCAGCAAGAGAGCACTATCTATAGGAGTCATCCACAATGTGAGGAGAGTGGGGTCCTGGTGCTCTGACAATGAGGGAAGGAGTCTTTATCAAAGAGGCCACAATGCAAGAGAAGTGGGTCATCCTATCATTAGGAGTCATCATTCTTCAGAGTCAGATCAAAAGATCAGGAGAGGGCCACAGCAACAATGGTGTGGGTCAGAGGTAAGCTAGATCTTTTGCTATGCTTGGCCCAAGTAGGGACAAGTGTAAACTCAAAAGGAGAGAGTCTAAATCAGTCCAATGATACTCTAATCAAAAGGGCTACTTTTAGAGAAGGATTTGGGATGTTCTATCTTAGGAACTGTTGTATCACCTTGTAGGGTGAAGAGGTGGGAGGTTGTGTTGTTATTTTTCACCAGCACACATTAGGTTACCTTTTATGGTAATCATTAGATAAGCTTAGAGTGTACAAACCTTCAAGTTTCCTCTAGTTTATTCTCTCAGTAGCTTGACATATACTGAGGGTAAGTAGTACATTTACATCTTTTTTTCTACTGTGCTGACCTATTGTAGACTCCATAGGTACATACTTTAATACAGTAGCTTGACATCTACTGAGGACTCTATAGGGCTTGGTTCTTTCTCTGTCAAGACCTTTGCATGACCAGTAACAATTATTGGCAACTTCCAATAGGTTGGTCAACAAGCCTCAAGCTATCATGTGTTGATAACCCAGAGGGTCCTTCTGGGGAAGCATAAAGATGAGAGGCAAAGCCTTGCACAATCAAGAGGAAAGGTTCTCAAGTATTCACATATTACTCAAGTAGATCTAGCTTAAGGTACAAGTGATGCTACTCTAGGGTTTATATACCTGAGATGGCCATGCATGGACCAAAGACAAGAAAAGAAATGAGGACATTGTACAAGAAGAGAGAAAGGCGATAGGCTAAAGGAGAATTGTATGATGTCAGAGAATCCTGGAAAGGAAAAGGAAGTCCATGATTGAACAAACAAATCAAACTAAGCAATAATGAATAATTGGAAAGAGGGAACAAAGAAGTCTGTGGTTAGATGGAATTGCCTAATCAGGATGAGTAAGCAAGAGTAAAATGACAAAGGAGTCTGTGTTGGAATGGATGACTACATAATCAACAAGACTAAGCAGGATTGGAAGAAATAGAAGGGAGAAGTCCATATTGGGACAGACAAAAGCATAATCAGGATGTCAGCATTAGAATGGTTATTGAAGAGGAATCATTTATGTTGAAGTGTAACAAAATGAAGTGTAGTCCTTTGAAGAAAAGAGAAGAAAAGAGGAAAATCATAACAATGATCATGTAATCATGGGGCTATACAAAGCTGTAAGGCAAATGAATAAGGAAAGAGATATAAGAGGAAAGGTGAATAAATAGTAATAAAATAGTATGTGAATAAAGTGTGGAATGCCAAAATAAATAAGAAAAAATAGAGGGAAATAAGGAAAAATAGACCCATATTTTAGCCTGTAAAATACTGTATCATAACACTAACCCTTATGATACTTATTGGATCATAGAACCATTACCAAAAGCCCATACTTACCAAGTACATATTTTCATTTACCTTTTTCTTACCCTTCTTTTGTACATTCTTCTTATCTAATCATGTACAAACCTTCCAATACACTTTTGTATTAAACTAGGCTCACTTGGTAACCAACACCTTGTTTAGATCATAAGATACTACAGTCTAGTCTGTGCACATATTCCTTAGAGTATAAATAGGAGTTTGTATGTACTATTTACCTTAGTCTAATCCACTTGTATTCTTGTTGGCATTCAATTGTGAGACTTGAGCTATAGAGTATTAAGGACAAAAGCTAAACTTTCTTCACAGCTATCAGTCTAGTGTCAGTCTGGTTGTCAGCCCTGTCATTCTTTGTCAGTCCACTTCACACTTCACTTCTTTATCTTGCCAGCTATAGTAGGAGCTGTAAGATTGTCCAGCTAGTGTGGTACTTAGGATGTCATGCCTGAAGTCATAATAGGGTGTTTGGATATTACTAATTGTTACAATATGGTATTTTTCACCCTTTTTTCTATATTTTTCCAGATTTTTATGCTTATCCATTCATTTTCTAATTATTTATTTGCACCCAACTCCTAATCCTAAGGCTTAGCCTTTTATTTTCTATATTTATCCTTTTCTCTTTAGATTAGTCACCATGTGGGCATGGCTATGCATCCAATACTACCTGAAGACTGTTCATGCACAAGGCTATGTCATCTGACAGAGCCTTACATAGCCTTATGGCTATGCCACAGCCCCTACCTAAACTTTCACCTATCTTATCATCTTATGCTCATGATCTGGACTCATGGTGTTTGCTTCCTAATATCAAATTCACCTCAAGACAGTCACATGACTCCTCATCTGATCACATCCAATCTGCTTACATATTTAGTTCCCACACCCAACTTGCTCCCACCAAAGGTGTATACACCTTGACACTGGTTTTGCCTCATGATATCCACATTGCCTTTGTTCCTATTCCACTCAAATGTACAACCAATCATTGAATCCTTTTGTCATGACTCATTATGATTCATGATAATCCCTGTCAATGGCACAAGTCACTCTGGCATAGGTTGTATCTCATATCCAAGGACATACATAGCTATTGTTATGACCTTGGGCATGATTACCATTGGACACTCTGGCTGGGTGATCTTGCAGCTCCCACTATAGCTGGCAATGATAAAGTAGAGTGATGAATGAAAATGTGACAGGATAAATAGTGGCTTATCCTTAATACTCTGTAGCTCAAGTCTTGTGACTGAATACCAACAAAAATACAAGTAGAT
>JBBPKB010000069.1:0-21897 GCA_038089035.1 Boletellus dicymbophilus
CTCAAGAAAGGTGGTCGCGAAAAGATGGAGCGTATGACTGGAGTGCTTGCAGTTTCGGGAGTCGGCTGGCACTCCTTGTTCTGAGGTATTGGTTTAGTATCGCTACCTCCCAGAGTACATTCCAGTGGCAATCTCAAGCAAAGTCCACACGGGAAAGCAACGCCGGCATGCGACCCAGTTTGGAACGGAAGCTCGACCTACTCGGTGGGAACGACCAATCCCATGAATAAATCTGAGACATACTAAATTTCCTTCTGGATTTCTATTAGTACGGAATCTGATGTAGTCAAGATACGGACCTACGATGTACGCATGAACAATTGAAGACGGAGTTCCGTCTCGGGCTTATTGTCCTTGTTATGTATCACGTGACCGGATCACGGTCGACGCGTGCCTGCTACGACGTGCGGCTTCCCGACCACCCTCATATCCTCATGCGGATTGTATCACCATTGTCAGATACACAGATGCCCTCAACACTTCTCGAAATTCCACGTCAAATCACCAATGCAGATCCAACAAACAACAAGAAAGCAGACACCACGAACGGTAATACAGCCGTTAGCGTTGTTCCCTGTTCCACGATACCAACTGTGGTACTCGAAGCCGACGTCGTGAGCGATAATATGGCAGCCAGACTTTGTGTTAGTTTCCTGGGCCACGTCTTGTTCCTCAAGAATCAAGTTCCCTTGTCAGTACACTCTTTTCCATTCATCTTACCCATCTCTCTTCACGACATTTTACTTTGATCGACAGTCCAATCGTCCAACTAGCCAGAATGCCAACAAGCGACGTAAGTTTTGACAGACATGGAACAAACATGTGTGTAAGTTGTGAGCTTATTCGAGCAGAGCACGACCCGCGCTGCCAAGAAACGCCACGAATTGTTGAACTCGTTCGATGCGCTCGCGTCGCATCTCTACACGACGTTCATCGCACTCTCCACCGCGCTCGCCCTTCGAGGACTTCCTCATCCGATCCAGAAAACGGGATCGGGGATCGAAGTTTTGCACGATCAGAGTCAGAAACGTGGGGTAGCGAGAGCCTTTTTCGCGGTTGCACTCGGTCCGACGGTAGGAAGTGCCAAGTCACGCGTGATTGTGGGCATAGATGGACTGGAGACAAAGGTGTGGGGGTTGGTGAACGACACCGTCCCTGCACAAACCAACGACGTGGCAGAGGAGGAGGAGGAGGAGGAAGACAAGAACGCTTCGGATGATGAAGATGGAAGTGGCATAAACGAAGACGAACAAAGCGAGAGCGGGGAGAGCGGAGGCAGTAGCAAAGGAGACGAGTATGCTTCAGGGTCAGACGATGAAGGATCACCGCCCACGTCTAGAACTCCATCACCGGAGCTTTCGTCTAACTCAGATACTTCTCCGTCGATGTCGCCTCAAAACATTCCCCCACTACGAGCAGAAGATCCCGAGACCGTGCGGGCTGCAGAACGCTTACTATCACGAACACTTGCCAGTGCATGCGCAGAGGACGACGGTCATGGACTAGCTTCGGAGATGGGTCGGTCCAAGCTATCAGCATGTTTTCGTGTTACTCATCCTCTCCCAGCTCCAACACAAATACATGTCCTACTCAGGGCACCGCGGCGCTTCGACCATCCTTGTTGGATGCCGCGTCAGAATTTGTGTACTTCTCTAGATGGCTTTCTTGCCGAGTTTCTGGCAGAGTCGGGGGAGAGCCCCGTTTCTCCCACCAAAAAACGGACCACGAAGGCGAGTAAAGTACAGGGCGTATGGATCAAATCCCGTCCGGGCGAGACTGATACACAGACCAACTTGAACGCCGAAGGAGAAGGGTTGGCTGAAGAAGACGAGCTGATTTGGTGGAGTTGGGATGGAAAGCTGATCGGTTTCGCGGATTGGTGATGGACTTCTTTTTCTTCACTTTTCTTCAGGCGCCTGTAAGCATGTAACTTTACGAGATAGGATTGATTGCAATTCATTGTACAGCTAGGCATCACTACCTCTAACTGATTTGGTGAATCATAACAGTCCGGTGCACGATGCCAGCTCGTTCTCAGACAAAATCGGGTCACCTGTGCAGATGCGTGACGTCACACGAGTAGAGCGCTCAGCACTCAAGTCTCCTACCCCCCATCCCTGTTTGATAGTAATAGTAAGTTTCCGTTCTGTTTTCGATATCGCACACTCATACATGAAATGTAGCCTGGCGTCATGCAGCTGAAATGTGTGGCGCCTGAGCCAGAGAATCTGGCAGATAGCCTGGCCGCCATCGCTGCGAATGAACAGTCGCAAAACCCGCCGACTCCTATAGATCGCCTGCTCCCTGAGGTATTGGCTTACATTTTCGAGGTCTATGTGAAAAGCTGGAACGATGCGACGCCAGAGTCTGCTCTTGTTCAAGGCCCTATTTCCCTCGCACAAGTTTGCAAGCATTGGAAAGCGATCGTGGAGTCAGATCGTCACATCTGGACGTCGATCTACTTTTATTTTCCGGATGCACGTCATGGAAACTGCGAGGAGGATATAAAGAGGGTCAAATCCACGTTCAACCTGTACTTGCAGCGATCAGGCAAGCTGCCGGTTTCGCTCACATACATCGATGATCGCGGCTACGATAAACGCACAAAGGGCCTCGTTTACCTCCTTGTCCAACGTCTTCGAAGGCATTCACATCGTTGGGGCCGTATCTCCTTCCGTCTCTCCTATATTTATTTTGAACTACTGTTCAGATTCCTGCCTGGTGATTTTCCTTCTCTGGAGCATCTATCCTTCGATGGTGATGTATTAGGATCACGAGACATCACTATTAGCACTCCGCCTCAGTTATACTTGGACTCTGCCCCAAACCTCAAGTCCTTCGTCTATACGGGACCTGCAGAATTACTGGATGAGAATATCATCTTTCCATGGGAACGACTTGCGGAGGTGTCCCTCAATTTTGCAACGAGCTCGTCATATTCGGGGCAACTCGTACGTCTCGCTCGATATCAATACATGACTTCTTGCACTCTGGTCATGCCCTCCTCGGATGTTGGATTTGACGACTTTCCCATCACGTTGCCCTGCCTTCGGACTCTCCGCATCTGTCGGCTCTCTCTGCATTCACGCGCGAGTAGACTGATTGACCCTCTTGTCCTACCCCATCTCCAGGCACTCGAAATAGATTCAGAAACGGTCGAAGGGTTGGTCTACTGGATATCAATGTGGCACGATCACAACTTTTCAAACCTCTTGCGCCGCTCGGGTTGTTCTCTCCGACGGCTCTCGATCCAACATGTCCGTTTCCCAAACGACGAGATCGTGCGTTGCCTTGCGCTCTCGCCAGAACTCGAGTCGTTCCGTTTCATCCCCTGCCCACGATACCAGGATATAGCCAACTTGATACGCGCGTTGGACATTTCGGCAGGTACGGCGGAAGGAGGTCAGACAGGGTCTCAGCAGGGTCAGGATCAAGAACACGACGCACTGGAATACGTCACGATACAGGACGGTCCGCTCGTCCCCGAACTACGCGAGATCACGTTGGGGACGTCGGTAGATAGCTACCTGGGCTTAATGATGACCATGATCCGTTCGCGTACGGGCCCACGAGCGTGCGCTGTTGGGGTTTCCGCGCTCGGACGTGCAGAAGTAATGTTTCTCGATGCGCAGATGTTACTACCAGATGCTCCGGAGGGTCGGTCGAAGAACACAGCGAGTTTCCGGGCGGACCTGGCACGATTGGTATCCGAGGTCGAAAACGAGAAGAATGATCTTGGAGGGTGTGCTACGGGTGATGGGAGATTGGATGCGTCGGTGGCAGTGGTAAAACCTCATGAATGAGAGGGTCCACGGGGCGGAAAGATTTTTCGTGTTATGAGTGTGGATACAAGTTCAGGCTTGCTGTAGGCTATTGTACCAATGATGGCTATTTCGGCCGATTAGCATGTATTGAAAAATGGTTGTCTGGACACACTTATGCCATTGGGTTATTTCGGGTATTCCTCGCCACTGACAAAATTAAGAAATCTACCTCGGCAAGCCAGACAGCAAGGGTCGCTGGAACGTGATGCCAGAAGAATTTCGGACGTGCATTTACGTTGGAGTTAGCATGGGATATGAGCCCTCGATTACAAAACCATATAAATATGGCTTGGGTTGGGACAACAGTAGACTGGTGATGGAGATAGTATGAGGGGAACAAAGGGCGTGACACACGAACCTGACGCATAGTTACGATGTCAAACATTCAAACCTTGACGGGGTAGAAGTGAGAGAAATCCCTAATGCGGTCATATGCACTGGCATGGTCTCTGCGCTCCGTCCTTTGTTTTCCAAAAACATTGCGTTGGAAGCATTGAAAGGAGTCAGCACGCAACTCCGCGTTAGCTGGTACGAAGTGCTAGTTGTCTGCTGTCTGAAATTAGAAGTAAGTATCGCATGCCTCATGATGCATGGTTCTCACGCACTTGTTTGGAAAGACTCGAGGGAGCAGATGACAGCCCGTTCGTTCTTCGATTCCAAAACATCTTGTTGGAAACCTCTGTGGAGATATATCTGAACTTGACGTTGGGCTATGTTCCGTTCGCATATGGGACTCAAGTTGTACGCACGCTAATGAGGACCAGACCAGGTAGCGCACTCCGACGAGTGCACTAGAAAAATTTCCATCCCACCTTGCCTCTCTCTGCTAAGGAATATTGATGTCGGTAGAGAAAAATCGAGAGTATTCAGACCAAGGTTTGCGGGGCCAGTATTTGAAAACTTAAAGAGTGGGAGGAAACGCGAGGGGAGGATACGAGATTCTATAACATGAAAGAAACAGTGTCTCTGGATAATGACCTGAGTCATTGAACAAAATATTCGAGGGAGTGTGAGTTGCGTAGATTGTCCAGCTTTTATATAAGCCAGTCCCTGTGTTGCGTAATTTCCGTAGTTTCTGCTCCTCGAAGCCTGAACCTAAGAAATGTGAACGTACGTATGAGTCGCATTTCCAGACGAAGCAATTATGTAAGTAAAGCATTGAACTTGTCAAGCCAGTACTATTGGTAGCCTTACTATTGGAACCGGTCTCCTGATTTCCCAGCGATATCCGTATGTCTCGGTACTGTTTACGAACCTCGCGTACTCACTTCATTGTTACCTTTGGTCACGGAACGGAAGCGTGAATTAACTTGCACATCCTGGGAACCGACGCTGAACCGATGCAAAATTCACAGCACGACGCCCCAGTAACTCGTCTGATTCCTGAACTATTGGCTCACATCTTCGAGCTCTACGTGGACAGTGACAGAGGCGGGTCGACGCCAGGCCCCACCGTTGTGCAAAGTCCCTTTTGCCTCGCGCAGGTCTGCAAGCTCTGGAGAGCGATCGCGGAATCAGATCCTCATCTTTGGACATCGATCAGCGTTCATTTTCGAGATGCACCAAACAAAGGTCGGAAAGATGATCTACAGAAGCTCAAATCTGTCTTCGACCTACATTTGAAGCGGTCGGGCGCACTGCAAATATCTTTCACATTCATCGATGATCGTAGCTATGCGACACGCACGAAAGAACTTGTTTCCTCGCTTGTCGATCTACTCAGAACCCAGTCGCGTCGTTGGAAGCGCATCTCAGTTTGTTTATCCAGCGATTATTTCCCCTTACTCTTTACGTTCACGCCATGCGATTTGCCTTCTCTGGAACGTCTACACATTAGCGGTGATGTCGCCGGATCGCATATCATCGTTGATCCTCTGCCAATTCTTCAGCTGGAGTCGGCTCCGAACCTCAAATCTTTTGCATATAAGGGACCCGCGTATTTACTGAATGACAAGATCCATCTTCCTGGGGAACGATTTGGAGAAATATCATTCGATTTTACATCTCTTAATACGGCAACTTCTACATACGCAGATCAATTCAAGTGTCTCGTTCAATACCAAAGTATGACTACATGTTCTTTAGTCATGACTGAACATATTTCGTTGCCTGAACATAATTCGTGGGGTACGGTCACAGACCAGACCATCAATCTGCCTTGTCTGCGAACGCTCCGTGTCTGTCGGGTCTCTCCTCATTCACACGCACACACTTTGATCAACCCTCTGGTCTTACCTCAGCTCCAAACCCTTGAAATATATTCTGCCATAGTCGAAGAGTACACTTACTGGAAGCCACCCTGGCACAACCACAATTTTTCGAACCTCCTAGCACGCTCTGGTTGCTCCCTGCACCGGCTCACGATCCATGAAGTTCATTTTCCAAACGATGAACTTGTGCGCTGCCTCGCACTTTCACCCATGCTCACGTCGTTCCATTTTATTCCCTGCCCTCGATATCAGGATATTGCCGAGCTTATTCGCATGCTGGAGGCCTCACCGGTGGAAGGAGTTCAGACAGAGATCAGCTCAGAGAACCAAGGATGCGGCGAACTTCAACACGCTGCAACCCGAGACGGTCCATCCGTACCAAAATTATGGGAAATCACCTTGGGTACATCTGTGGAGAACTATCTGGACTTGATAATGGCCATGTTACGTTCGCGTACGGGCTCTCGTGCGCGTATTAATCAGGTTGCTGCGCTTCGATTTGTAGACATACTTATTTTTCGTCAGTCGGTTTTCCGTCCTGGTGCTCCGGATTATCGGCCAAAAAAAATCAATAATTTTCAGGTGGAGCTAGCGCGTTTGGTGATCGAGACTGAGAACGAAAGGGAAAGTGGGGGTAGTATAGCAGGTGAGGAGCGATTGGACGCATTGGTAAGATTGTTGTAAGGTCCGGAAAAATGATGTACTGCATCCGAACGTTCAATTGACCTTGAAGTTCTGAAGCTTGTTGAAAACTTGATCAGTTCGATGATCTCCGTTTGGCCGACAACATAAGGTAAGTTTAGAAAATATGTTCAGACATCGAACTTTGCATTCGGGCCGGGCCACTGGGCTAAATTATGGAAGGCTCCGTAGCAGATTTAGTGTTGCATCGTCCGACAATATCGTCTGAACGATTATTCCATAAAACACGAGCAGAATCTTACCCCAATCAAATACTCACCTCTTTTCTGTGTCCACCGAAAGGAAAGTACTTCTTATTGACACGACTAATCTAGTAAATGGTTGGGGAGTAATAGTATAGTATTGCGTCCTATCTGCAAGCGAGGGCACGTGATGAAAAACCACGTGCCATGGTTTTCTTTTTCGGCAGCGCTACGGCCAACGTTTCGCCCACCAGCGAACGGCTTCTTTCGATGAACTCATCCATATTCAGTCGTCGATGAGAACATTGTTCATTTATCTGTTGACTTAGCGAAAGTGGCTGTGAGTGTTTCTTCTGTTTACCTACTTCTCATGCTCACGTGTATTGGCGTAGTCTAGAGACAAGACTATAGAACCCAATACGGATGCGGTACCTGATGCCATGACAAATGTTGAATCTACTCAAGTCCAACGACACCAGGCGATGCCATGCTCTCCTGTAGCGCACTTGCCTCCTGAAATACTCAGTCACATCTTTGAGCTCTATGTGGCCAGTGAAGGCGAGTGGGCACCTGTATTCGTTCCTGCGCGGGGACCATTTTGCCTTGCACAAGTCTGCAAGCTTTGAGGGCCGTCGCAGAATCGGATCCTCATCCCTGGACGTTCATTTACTTTTATGTTCCGCACAAGCTTCCAAGCCACGAAAAGGACGCAACAAGGATCAAACACGTGTTCGACCTCTACTTGAAACGATCGGGCGCACTCCCGTTGTCGCTCACATATATTGACTATCGCAGTTGCTCTAAAACCACGAAAAAAGCTCGTTTCCTTGCTCGTTGATCGACTTCGAACGTATTCTCGTCGCTGGAAACGCACCACACTTCATCTTTCGAGCAATTACTTTCCGAGGCTCTTCGCACTTACGTCGTGCAATCTATCTTCCCTGGGACAAATAGACATCAACGGAAACTTGCTCTAAGGGAATGGATCGAGTGTTCCTAGCCTGAACTTAGAATCCGCTAACAAACTCAATTCGTTTGCATATGGTGGGCGTGGGTGTTCACTGGACGACGAAATTAAGTTGCACTGGGAACAGGTTAGGGATGTATCATTTGAATTTACGCCTCGCGATGGGATATCCCCCTTGCTATGTCGACAATTCGGGTACCTGGCCCGATGTCAAAACATAACTACTTGTTCCTTGGGTATAGATCGACACTTTTCATCAGATCTGGATGGTTATCAGCCCGTCACGTTACCCTGCGTCCAGACTCTTCGTGTCCGTCAACTCTCGCCTCGGTCACGTGTAGAAACTGTGGTCGACCCTCTCATCTTGCCTCAGTTGCAAACGCTCGAAATTGATGCAGCTAATTTCATCAATAATGAGAGGTGGAACGTGCTTTGGTATGACCGTAATTTTTCAAACTTACTGTATTGGTCTGCTCCGGGTGTTCCCTTCGCCACCTCTGCGTTCAGGGCGTCGCTTTTCCAAATGACGAACTCGTTCGCTGCCTTATACTATCACCCATGCTCGCGTCGTTCCGTTTTATTCCTTATCCACGTTCGCAGAACATAATTGACATAATTCGTAAATCGGACACCTTACTCCAGACTCGAGCTCAGGTTCAGACCCAACCCGAAGACTATGGGCAAATAAGCGTAGTCGAGCGTAGTCCGCTGGTACCGAGATTGTGTGAGATTACTTTGACGAGCTCCGTCGTAGACCACTTGAAATGGATGATCCCGATGTTTGATTCCCGTGCAGGTGCACTTGCGCGTGCTCAAGGGATAGCCTTTCTCCGTCGCGTCGAAGTGATTTTTTTTATGCCAAGCCCGTTCGGGTTAGTGCTTCACGATATCGGTCGCAGAGGTTCGCGACGTTTCGGAGTGAGCTGGAACTTCGGACGTATCGCTAGTGTTCGAATCACCTATCTCACCGGGTAGATGGACAATGAGCAGGGGCGACGGTGTTGTATCTCTTCCAGCCAGCGAGTACTCTCCACCTCCGTACAGTAGACTACGATAAGTACTTGGTTAGCACGCGCTTGGTCCAGAAAACCGACCTGGCGTCATGATCAACCAGTTGCACACTTGTTATAATGCGATGCATGAAAAGTGTCGTGCTCTGGTCCTAAACCCCGTCCTCGTTTAATAAACCTCGAATTCATAAACCATCGCCGCGGCCACGTTTTTGTTTCGTTCTCTGATGACGACAGTGCCGCAACGCCATAACTCGGTATTATGATGTCGGACATGTCGGACTCAGGGCGATACGGTTGTGAGGTACAACTTTACAGATACGAGCGTGAGTCGATACTCCGTACACATTGAGCTCAGACATCGGACACGATTCAGAAAATGTGCTCATGTCGGATGTCGATCATCAGCGTAGCACTTGTACTACTGCTGGCGAGAGTAAATGATTATTTAGAATCGGGCCTTTTCCGCAATCTGCGGTATTTTTTCGGCCGATGGGTTTTTCTCTCAGTACATGATACATTTCAAGCTCGATTTGTCTTACAGGGACAGTGTCTGTTCGGCTCCCCTGCACAGCCCATGCGCTCTCAAAATCCCCTGAACCCGTGTTTGTGGGGAATGAATGCGAATATGTCTCCCTTTCCAACTCCGAGGGAGCTGGATCGTCCTTGTCATCTGACTAGTACGGTTCTCCCAAGCCAAGGCGACCGCGGCGAATAAACGATGGCGTCAAGTTTACAATCACCCTTTGTACGAACACGTGGTGGTGCCTCACGTCTTCATACATTAAGTCGTTTCAAATGTCCATCGCAGGACGCTGACTCGTACGTTCATCGGAAGTTTGACAGCGCACATGAGAAACACCGCTGGGTTGTTTATCGTTCTGCACCGCCTTTAATAACCGCTTTTCCAAAAGCATTGCGGCACGCCTGCGGTTGCACTACAGGTACAAACGTTCAAAGGGGTGAGCATCCGGCACTCAATTATGCCAGCTTGGTTGTCCCCTCCGATGCTGCAGTCCCCTTGTCATTATCATGCTGTAACGATGCTTTGTACTGAATCTGCTTCATCCCAGCATCTGCCTAGAAATAGTTCCTCGAACCAATCGGCTCCTACTCGGCCTGCCACACTTTCTGACGTTGACCTTTCTCCTGTCGATATAATGACAGTGCCCGTATGTCTCAGTTCCATTTAAAACAACAGTCCACTTATATCGGCTTACAGCCGGGGACAATCGATACTGAAACTCAAGGTCAGACTGTCGGCCCAGTAACGTCACGCTTATCAAGGGAGAGACGTAATCGCTTGGTAAGTCGCCCTGACGTCCAAGGTGATCAGCATGTCAAAGTCAACTTCGAACCATTTTCAAACCAGCGCGATGCCGTGTCGCGTTCACCTGTGACCCGATTATCTCCTGAAGTGTTAGCCCACATATTTGAACTATGCTTAGTCGAGGAGGAGTGGATGCCAGCCTTCCCGTCTGCTCGAGGACCTTTCTGCCTCGCACAAGTTTGCAGGCTGTGGAGAGCGACCGCGGAATCGGATCCTCATCTCTGGACGTCCATTCACTTTTATTTCCCAAATACGAGCCCGAGCCGCAAGGAGGACGTTTTATGGATGAAACACGTGTTCGACCTTCAGCTGAAGCGATCGGGACCGCTGCCAATGACACTCACTTTCACCGACCATCGCTCTTATCATACGGCGTCGGAAGATCTCGTATCCTTGCTCGTTGATCGAATGCGAGCGCACTCGTGTCGCTGGAAACGTATTTCGCTTCATCTGCCATGCGGTTATTTTCCCCGTCTCTTCACTTTTACACCATGCGACCTGTCTTGTTTGGAACACCTGCACATTAGCGGTGACGTTCTCGGACAGCGATTTGTCACCACACTCCACCTGAACTTGGAGTCTGCCAAGAAACTTAAATCGTTTGCATATAGCGGGCCTGGGCATCCGCTAGTCGACAATGTCGACCTTCACTGGGAGCAACTCGTAGAGGTAGCTTTTGAATATGCGCCCCACAATGGGACCAGTTCCACACTATTTCGACAATTTGGACGCCTCGCACAGTGTCAAAATGTAACTACTTGCTCCCTGGGTATAGATCGACCTTTTTGGCTGGATTTAAGTGGTGATCAGACCATCACTTTACCCAACCTTCGAACTCTTCGTGTCCGTCGACTTTCTCCTAAATCACACGCGCGCACTGTGATCGACGCCCTAATCTTGCCAGGGCTGGAAACGCTTGAAATCGACGCAGCAATCCTCGTCTGTTCGGGTGACCAGAGCCCAGCTTGGCACGACCGCAACTTTTCGAATCTCCTGGCACGGTCGGAGTGTACCCTCCTCCGACTATCGATCCAAAACGTTGATTTCCCAAACGACGAGCTCATGCGCTGCCTCGCGCTCTCACCCACGCTCATATCGCTCCGTTTCGTGCCGCTTCCGCGATCACAGGATATCACAGACGTGATTCGCGCGTTAGATGTCTCACGATGTCTATTTCCCGCGCACGTTGAACAGAGCAAACACTGTATCGTCACCGTCGGTGACACTATTGACGATAATAAACCCCCGGTGCTGGTGCCAAGATTACGCGAGATCGCGCTGGCGAGCTCGATTGAGGGGTATTTGGACTTGATGCTGGCGATGTTTCGGTCACGTGGAGGCATGCACTCGCGCGTGGCGGAGGTTGCCGCGCTACGGCGCGTCGAGGCGGTATTTTTTGATCTGTCGCACAGTTCCGAGGATCGGGTCGGCATTTCCGAGCGTCGCTCGGGGGCTCAAAGGGTTGCAAGGTTCCAGAGGGAGCTGGGACAGTGGGTGTCCGAAAACGAGAAAGAAAGAAAGGACTCTACAGCAGAGGGGGAGGAAAGAGCGCAATTGAAGGCCTCAGTGGTTATCGAGTCTCCCTACTTCGCGGAGCATATCAACGTCGTGTGATGTCACGACTACATGTAAGTACTGTATGTACATTTGTGCTGGTTTAATTTTCCACGATTTTGTCGGGATCCAGGCTGCGACTGCGAACATCGGCAAAGGGCTGATTCATCACCGCACTGCCAATCTACATAATAATGAAAATCTGCTGCATCAGGCCTCAGGGTTCAAGCCTCAGGGGGTGTATTACTGATGGTACTACACTAGTCGGGGACAAGTACTAGCGGGAAGATGGATCAATCATACCTACTTTTTGGGAGCGTTATAATTCGCTGTAATCCATAATTGGCATTGTAATTATTAAGCGTTTTCATTACAGAATTACAACCCATTGTAATCCGTTTAAATTTAAATTAACTTTTTCCGACATTTACTATACCTAACCTCACTCGCCAATACTTCAAATCTTTACACGTATATTTTGGTAAGTATAATAAATATTCTTATTCTAAATTTCAACTCTCGTTTCCACCTTTTGTCCGACCTTTAGACTACAATTAAAGGTGCGTCGTGTGGTCACAGCATAATTTACGTGAGTATATGTATAAATTAGCTCAACTGAACCATCCGGGATCCGGCGGTCGCAGTTTCTGATACGGTTCAACAAAACGATTCCGTCCGATGCTCGGAAGCTCCGAGTAGGATAACTAGGCATCAATTTTTCATTTGTTTAATGCTCCCGCACTACGAGCGCGCTACTACTTCCCGTATACCTGTGGGGTAAAGAAGGTATGGTATCAGACCGCCCGGCGAAGAACACACCCAAACGTCATAGTCTTAGGCTTATACGGGATCGTGAAGTGAGTATTTTTGTCTCTGCACTTTCTTTATGTTTTGAGTTACGTGTGCCGTGTGTTCTGCTCTTCTCATGTCTTCAACAGCGCGGACGAAGCCCGAACGTACATGCACTAGCAAGTGACCGTGATTGCGATCGCCAGCGTAAACCATCTCATCCTAAGCGTCAATTGCACACATCAGGATGTCTAAGCGACGATGGCCACCTCCAGTCATCACCTTCCCCAGAAGATGTCGTGCATGGGGTTAAAGGAGCGTCACGCTATCCGCACAGATGTACGGCGGTGCATCGTATGCCACCTGAAATACTCGGCATCATCTTTGAACACTGTCTTAATGAACAGGCATCCTCCGTGATGCTTTCGGAGTCCCCACTCCTACTCGGTCGGGTCTGCAATTACTGGCGCTCTATTTCCCAGAGTAACCATCGTCTTTGGACGTCCCTCTCACTAAAGTTCCTTGAAACTGATATTGATCGCTCACGCGATGATATCAAAGTCGCCACCGCCATAAGAACGTGGCTTCGGCGATCATATCCTGCCCCACTCTCGCTCTCATTCATTGACAATCGCATCTTTCAAAAAGACACCGAAGATATCGTCATCTCGTTACTCTCTCGCATTTGCATGCATGCATCACGATGGAAGGCCATCCATCTCAAGTTCTCTTCAGATTACTTCACTCAACTTGCCGTATTTTCCGCTTGCCCCCTTACATCTCTCACTTCGTTTTCGGTGCATGTCGACCACATGGGCTGGCGACGTAGCCTCCACTCTTTGCACCTCGATCTTACTCAGGCAAGCCTACTCACATCGCTGGCGTATACAGGGCCAGATCATGTCATTCGAGAAGACATCTTCGTTAACTGGGCACGTCTTACGTCGATCGCGTTCTCGTACGACTTGCATGAATCGGGTGGCCAGACCGCCACTCTCCCGCGTCATTTTTGGACGTTGGCGTTCTGTCGGAATCTCACGGAGCTCTCCATCGGATTAAGCACCACGTTGACACAGCATGTGAATTCGTTGGATGCGATAGCGCAAGGGCAAACGGTCGAATTGCCGAGATTGCATACGCTTCGCGTACGACGGCTCAGTCGGAGTGCGTATGCCTGTGCACTCATCGATGCGCTGCGATTGCCAAATCTGTCGACGCTCGACATCGACAGTGCCGTCCTCGTCGGCTGGGATGGCTTTCACACGCCTTTGCCGCATCCGGATTCTCCAATCCTTCCAACGCAAACGCATTGGTGGCACGCCCACCATTTTTCTGCGCTCCTCGGCCGCTCTGCGTGCCACCTCCACACACTTCGCATCCGAAATGTTGACATGTCCCCTTCTGAACTCATGCGCTTGCTCACTTCCCCGAGCACCTCGTCTACGCTTACCACGTTCACGTTTGAACCTTTTCCGAGGACCAGCTCCATCTCGGATGTTCTATCGCATCTCACTCCCGTATCCGAGACTACGTGCGCCCAAAGTCCTAGCATCAATCTCAGTTCAAGTCCCGGCGGCAGTTCCAATCTGAGTTCGGGCTTGAGCTCGAGTCCAAGTCCAAGTCCGAATCCCACGTCAGTCTCAGGTCCCGTTCCACCCACCTTCCCTTGTCTTACTAGACTTCGTCTTGGATGTGCCCACGAAGGCCACTTGGGCCCGCTAGCAAGCATGATTGAGTCCCGGACGGGCGACCGAGCCGTGCTAACGGGGCTTCACCGACTTGCAGTCTTCGAGCTCGTCTTTTACGATTTCGTATATAGCCATGGGCGCGATGGCTGGCGGCGGGGACAGCAGCCTTGGCGCAAGATATGCTTCGATGCGTTCAAGGAGCGCGTATTACGATGTGCCCGGGAGGGTGGGGTAGATGTGGACATCAAGGTCGAAAGGCCGTACGAGCCGGTGTATCTGCTCACTGCTCCGACTTAGGTCTCACACAATGTCTCAACGTCAACGGTCCGGGGCTTGGCTGTATCATAAAAGGTGTCGATATCGATTGTGGCATGGACATGGCTTGCTTCATATTTATCATTTGCGTATACGGCTTCGTTGGTCACTTGGAGCAGGTTTTATTAATATTCTTTCATTCTTTCTAGTTGGGCCCACAGTTTCGGGTAAACATGACATACACGTTCAAGTTGGAAGCACCTACTCTTCAGATAGTTGTTCGCTAGTGTGTATGTCGCCACGTGCGCAGTCAGAATGCAGCAAACTTTTGGGAAGCGGAAAGCCTATGTTGATCAAAGTTTGTCAGCTATTCAACGAGGAACGAGGTAAACAGCGGCATATGCCAGTGTATGCACCGCGCTTAGAACCCACTCGTCGTAATCAAGTTCTGGTCAGTTCCCATGAGTGTTCAAACATACCTGTCCATCTTCGGAAGACGAGACAAGAATATCGATGCCATACACCTCATCTTCCCTAAATGTAATAAGTAGTCTCAGTGTCCCTCTTCTGAGCTACAGTTGGTTTCAGGATGATACGCTTCTCTCCGTTTACCATATTTTGGGTTCGTTGACACGAAAGCATCCCTGTACATTCAAACAACGGTGAACGCGACTCCCTCTCGTTGGCTCGCGATAATCTCTCGATCGGATCGATCCACACGCACCTTCCACCCCGAAGCGGAAGCCAATTTCGCGAGCACGTCCGTCGCTATCCAGTTCTTATTCCCGACTTTCACCAGCCTTTGCGCAGCTTCGGAAGCGTGCCAGGCTGCTTTGAGCACATCGACGCGTTGCCCTGTCACAGGATCTTGCTCGCTTGCACCAACGACATTCGTCTCGGCGCTGATCGCCGAAAACCCGTCGATGTGGGCACTGATGTGGAGCTTCACGACGCCACTATTAGCCAATGCTAGAGTGGCGTTTTAGTCCGAGCTACATCACGCCAATCGAAGGGCGTAGTTGGAGTCTGCGGCCCAGAAAAAAAACGCACTCAAGTGGGGAGTAATGGGAGACGACGTTGTTGACAGAAATACATGTCGGGAAGGATGACTATGCCACATCCGCCGGATGAGAATCGTTTCGAGGATGACTGGGGATTCCGTGCCTTTGGAGACCTTGACACCCTTGACCTTGTTGTACACGCCCCCAGTTGCCTCTTCGAAGAGCCCATCCCTTTCCTTGCAAAGGTCGATAATTTTTTTCATCACATCGTTTACGATGTCTCCGACCACCTCAAGAAATTCAGCATGAAGATCGAAACCCCGGAAGGACAAACAGGTCCGACATACTTTCTATTTTGTGATGTCGGCCTCCGATACCAATCGTGGTTTTTTGGGTCTGTGTTTCAGCCATCGTCGAAGAGGATACCAAGTCTCGTGACCATCCGTTTTGGTCAAGATCTGGGATTGAATTTTTGATCCGTCGACTTAGGAGTTGTCCACCACCATTGACAGATCCACGCCTCGCCCGCCATGAGCCACAACACAGAACCTCAACAATTGCAGTCAGCTCAACAGACGACGGTTCACTGCTGGATACATAACCAAGAAGTCAACGTCCGCGACGTGCTCTCTGTCAGAATCTTAAACACAGGAATTGTCGCAGACCTCAAGGAAGCCATCAAGGCCAGTAGAGAGGACTTATCCAAAGCGAAACTCGAATTTTACTCGATCCCCTACCCCTATCCCCCTCATTTTTCGGACACGCTTCAGAAATGGAATCTAGTGGGTCAAGAACCCCTCCATGATCCTAGCAAATTGTCCGCTCTGGATCCTTCCGACAAACTTATCATTGTCCGTGCTTTCGGGATCGGTATATCTTCCCTCGGTTGCTTTTCGTTACCGTTTGACTAAAGAATATGATTCACATATAGAAATATCGGTCCACTGTTGTGTTTATCCGACCGGGACCGGAAGTATCTTTTCCGTCCCCATTTCGGATGCGCAGAATGTCTCGGGGCTTAAGACAGTCATCATGGCTACGACAGCGCAAGGGTTCCACGGGCCAGATGAATTCGATCTTTATGCGGTTCCCTTGGAATACAGCGAACACCTTCGCCTTCCTCCGCGTCTAAAAGCCTTGGACGATAACCCAGTACCCGACATTGATGTACTTATGACCACGCTCCGGAACTGGACTCCCAGCAAAGAATATTTCCTCTCCCCTTTTCTGGATTTATACAGGCTGGATCTTACTCATAAACTTATCATCATTGGTACACTTTCCTTTTTTTATTATCGTCTTCCTGAAAAGAGTTTGCACAGTTCGATCGAATTTCGAAATGAAGATCAGTTGTTACGTGCGAAGAGAGTCGGTTAACCCCAATACTATTTTTACTGTTTCGGTTTCGAATACGCAAGAGGTTATAGACCTCAGGAACGCCATTAAAGCTGCGAAACAGGCAGAATTTCGTAATATCGACCCGGATTGGTTGGCACTTTACAAAGTTTCACTCAAAAACGATGAAGACCTTTCTCAGCGCCTTAAAGACATAAAGCTCACGTCTGAAACCTTCCTTAAGCCACATGATAACTTGGGCCAAGTTTTTTCTGGCTTCCCTTCCCAGGACCATCTTGTTATCATCGAGGCGCCTCTGCCCAGTGTGTTTGATTCCACGTACTTAAAGATACTCTGGCATTAACCTTTTTATCAGAGGGTAATCTCCTACTATCTTTGTCCTCTCTCCCACTTCAAGATGTCTGTACACAACGCCATGAATTTCTTACCCGTAGCCGGCCTTTACCTCCCTCGACTGGCGGGAAGGCTGGAATCTATTCCAGTCGTCAGAATTCCGAGGGGCGCACCATTTATTGTGGCCGCCCTCCTAGGGCAGTTGCCAAGGTTCCTGCGGTCTTGTTACATCCAGTGTTTGGCCAATTTCTCCATGATTGTGAGACCCTCGAAGTAACCCCCGAGGATGAAGTTTTCGCTCTAGAGCTATCCGCCGGAATGTCAGAGTTCTACGCGGATGAAAAGACACGAGCGATGGCGATCCAACATATACTTGACAACCATGGCTTAAAGTTTATCGTTACGAAGACGCCACATGGCTACGAGACAGATGGGTCTATGCACGTAAACGGCCACTGTTACGCCATCGCCGAGTTCAAGAACGAAGTTGGCAGCACGGGTGCAGAACCCTATCTTCAAGCGGGTCTGTACTTTATCGAAGCGACGAGAAGCACAGCCCCGCAAGTACAGTCACCTCTACCCTGCATGTTACTTCTCTTATTTGGTATGTCCGCTACTCCTCTTTTTGATATCGAAATGAACCCGCATTCCGCGCCAACCAGGACCGTACATTGTCTTCGCAGCAGCCGCGTGGAACGTCCGTCCAACATTGCAACCACTTTCACGTCCACTTTCAATGTACAACCACCCTACAGATATTGATATACGGCTTATCACGGCCCGTCATCTTGGGGCATTCAGGAAAGCCATTCGAAATCTGAAAGAATACTATGAAAACTTCTCCGAGGTAGCCACACCTCGCCTAAATCTGCAATTCCCGTATCCTACTTCATTCTTCTCGATTCAGAAAGGGAGAAAACAATGTTTCAGGTACCTCTCGCAACCATTCGAGAATAAACTCGTTTTCTTTGGCGAAACCATCAATAATGAGGCCGAGGACCAAGGGGTCGAAACGGAAATCTGTGTTAAATTCGTCCGTCGTTATTCTAGAGAGGCTCATGAAGTGTGTCAGGAGATGGGAGTTGCCCCAACGCTTCGCGGTTACGAAACCATTTCTGGGGGCTGGTTGATGGTCATCATGGACAAGGTTCCCGAGGACGCTTATGAGTTGTTGTACCGAATCAGAGTCCCTCTTTCTCCGAACTCAGAAGTCTTCGACAAGATTAAAAAAGCCATCGAGAAGTTCCACCAGAGAGGGTTTGTTCACGGCGATGTTCGGGACACTAACATCATGGTTTCCCGTGTTGGGAGCAAATTCATGCTACTTGATTTCGATTGGGCAGGGAAGATTGGGGAGGTGCGGTATCCTGTGGATATCAATAAAGACTTGTTTCCGCCGGAAGACATTAAGGGTTGCGGTGTCATGAAGGCCGACCACGATATAGATATGCTGGACACTATCATACACGGAGCGGCACAGGCCAGGGACTCGTTGCGTTCAAGCTGGGATCCTTAGTTTGTTGATAGGCCTAGTCATTGACGCTGTTTGTTAGAGTGGCATTTTGACAGTCCAGCGAAATGAAATGATCCTGCATCAGCATTTTTGATGTCTCCGTCACCAGTCGAGTGATAAAATATATTGTAGCCAAGGTGAATCTAACCCTTTATCTAGATGATGGATCGGTCGAGCCAGGGTCCTTTTTTCAGTGCGTGAACCCTTGATTTTGTCTGTCGGCCGATGAGTAATGTGTATTTGTACTTGTGTATTTTGACCCCGAAGCTACCGTTTTGTCGGAACCGGAATTACACCACACCGATATGAGTTTCTTCTTTCGTCACGTTCCAACTGCAGAGGCCAACTTTTCAGTCCAGAGCGCCAATGGAGTTATAGGCGAAGGTATCGTCCTTGTCTCTCAGAATATCTGGGATGCGCTATCTCTGTTGGGTGACTCACGACGACTCGTGTCTATCAAGTCGAAGCAGCGCTATGAAGACAAGTCGTCTTCCGATCACGTCAGTACTCTGATCTGCTGGGCCATCCCTTTTCCTACCGTGCGTATATTATAAGTATCACATTTCTTCTCGATCACCCACGTGAATGAAGGAGTCCGAGATCTCTATCCCGCCAACATGGTTGTCCGCTTATCCAGCCATATTCCGACTTTTTCACATGAATTCAGATGGAAGTTTCAAATCCCTCATCCTGTCACCAATGGAAGACGCTGCCCTTACGGAGGTTGTTTTAAGCGCCAACCGCGAGAAAGCATACGAAGCTGCCTCCATCCACGGAGCGGCACTCGAGGAATGGCTCTTCGAATCCCTAGTCGTCATTCGCGACGGTGAAGTGGTCTCCATCCCTTCGAATATCTTGTCTACACGTGGCACTTCGACCCAACTTTCTTCGTCTTTTTTTGAATATACGGTCACCCTTGCTCTGCCTTACAAGCAAGGCATTGCACAGCGAGGATTGACACAAATCATAATGACTACATCCGATCAGTCAACAGTAAGGAACCAAAACAGCCATGCTAGTCGCGAAAGTTTGGAAATCAACGAATCTTTCCTCGTTTCTTCTGTGCTTTTATCTCCGGAACTTTCATCTCACGCGAGTGATGGTGGTAAGCGGCCAGAAAAATGGTTATAGACTTGGTTTATCTTGTAACTTGTCTTTCAGGCGCTGTTTTTTCCGTCATACCACTACGGTCACCCATTGATATTGACTTAGACCAAGTGACCATCTATACTTGTGCAAGTAACTTGCGTCCACTTGGTGTACTGAACGGCGACTGGGTATGTCATTATATTCGTTTGTACTCCACGTTCACATGTAACTTCAAGTCTAGGTTTTAGTTTCGCCGGTCGACTCCTCGACGTCTCGTTTGGTGCGCATCGGGGCCCTCGACGAAAAATTCGGCAACTCGTGCAGGCAATCTGCAATGTTATCTCCTATTCTTCTCCACAATTTATGTGCGCACGGCGATGCGCGGATCTTAGTACGCGCATCTCCATATGGATCACGAGATCCTGACATTCCGACGGCCAGGAGCATCTCATTAGTGAGAGTGGCCTCCCCTTTTTCGATTCACCGTCGCCACGAACAACTACTCGTTGACGCTCTACACGAACACTTCGGCTCCTCGAAACGTCTGGTCAAAGACGGAGATATTTTACCACTGCGAATCAACGTCGACCGTTCTTTGGATCCTCGTTGCAACTTGAGTTTTGGGGATATTATCTCGAGCGACGATTACTCTGCCGTTGTTGTTTATTTTGTTGTCCAGAACGTGGAGTATGAATCCCCCACTGTGCGGGTGGGTGAGGAACCGTTCCAACCTATCCAGTTTGGTTGCCTTGTTAACGCCAACGTGACGAAAATCGTTCAAGTTGGGGTTGAGAACGCTAGAATTCCGGATATGTACGAGTATTATGGTCTTCGTTGGGTGTCTCTTCCATCATGTTTCACTGCTTCTTCGTCAACTTTAATCTTTTCAGGTCACGCAAGAATGGCGGTTCCTGCAGCTTTTGAAATTTCAGGCCAGATCTCTCAGTTGTCGAATGCCGTGTCACTCGATGAGGCATCAAGTTTTGGCGTGCAATCCACCGTTTTCGTCACGGGATCCAGGGGAACGGGTAAATTTTCGGCGGCAGTGCACATCGCCCGTCGCCTTCATATGCACCTTGTAGAGGTGAGCGGTCAGCAGCTCATATACTCGAGTTTGTCTTAATACATCTCCGCAGATAAACTGTTTCGATGTTCTATCGGAAACGACCACCAAAACAGAGGCTTCTCTGCGAGAGCGGGTGACGAGCGCCATGTCCTGCTCTCCGTGTTTGATTGTACTTCGCCATGCAGAAGCCCTGAGCCGCTCGTCGACCCCCGCGGAAGGCCAAGAAGGTTCTTGTTCTCATTTCGTCTTCTTTTATATATCCTACCTCGAACTCTAGAGCCGTCTATCTTTCAGACAGTACAACAGTGGGTCGACGACGCGAACAGGACTCTGAGACAGCAGTGCATCCTCCTCGGATTGGTGGAACGCGGTAAAATACCAGAAGGCATCTCGTTCAGTAACGAGATTGAGATCAAGGTAATGACCAGAACGTTTAAATGTTTGTTTTGTCTGGTTTAAGTCTTTGGTATCTCAGGCACCGAGTGAAAAAGAACGCTTTTATCAGCTTCTGGAACAGGTGGCAAGTCAAGCTGGCATTCTTGCCTCAGACGTCTCTGCCGCCGTTCTGGCCAAGCAGACCGCGGCCTTTGTCGCCTCCGACCTGGCCGTTCTGGTCAGCAAGACGCGCCTTTGCGCGGTCATGGAGTGAGTAGAACGTTGTCATTCTACTGTTTTGCCTCCTATTTAATTGAATTCAGCTCTGATACCTACCGGCTAGCGGTTCATCCGGTCATGTCTGCGAAGCAGTTTGATACCACTTTAGTCAAGTCGAGAAAGTCCTTCACTCAAAGTATAGGTGCACCCAGCATTCCAACAGTTCTTTGGGAAGATGTTGGGGGGTTAGGTCAAGTGAAAAACGAGATTCTTGATACTGTGCAGCTACCATTGGACCATCCTGAATTATTTCAGGACGGGCTGAAAAAGAGATCAGGTTGCCTCAAATTTATACAAAATGGCCACTCTATTGACATGACTCTTTGTTCTAGGTGTTTTGCTGTATGGTCCTCCTGGAACAGGGAAGACACTAC
>JBBPKB010000070.1:0-21889 GCA_038089035.1 Boletellus dicymbophilus
CTCTTTGGAGAGGACGCGTAACGTGGATGTTTTTGCAGTTCCAGCTGGACCAGTAAGAGCAAGTATACGCTATAAAGTACGGGAGGGAAGCAAAGAGATTCAGCTTCATTACTCGCGGGCCTGTAAAAACGTACACGGTACTTGCGCAGTTTCGCGGACGGACCACCCTCGAATGCTTCGAGGAGCCAGCGACGCACGTCGTCCACCTTCCGTTTGTGAACCGCCAGTTCCGCCTTTTCATCCTCCAGTTTCAGCATGCAAACGGGATGAAAGGGTGGCAACGAGATGGCTCACCTCAGACGTAGGCTCGTACTTGTCCACCCATAAGCTACCGTCCTCGACATCCACCGGCGTCCTCGATTCTCTGCATTTTCCTTTGATATCCACCACGACTCGTTGAGTCTGAGAGATAGGCTTTGCCAATCGCGAACTGGTCGCTGAACCTTGGGAGCTCGGTACTATGAAGATATCGTCATTGACTAGGTCGAATACTGGAGGGTTTGAGAGCTGTCGTGGACGAACAACTGAGGACCCGAATGGACAGATGGTCCTTTGGAGGACGTACCGCGAAGCTGGCACGGTGCCTTTTCGATGGAGGTTCCGGGCCATCGTTGCTGTCGCGACGAGCGAGTTTGAGGGTTTTGAGTGGTTTCTTGGTGTTCTTGTTGGCGGTGGGTGTGGACTTGGAAGAGGTTGGTTTGCGTGGCATGACGAAAAGTTTCGAACTCAAATATTTCGTCTTTGCTACAGGCTCGACGGGCGATCAGGGTACCACTTCCATTGCCACACCCAAGTTGGAACGATAAGTATAATAAGAATCCATCATTCTCGTCGAACTTGCTAGTGTGACCTCTCCGAGCCCGGCTTCGGACTCGAAAGATCACTGACTTGTTTCATTCTAGACCGGCGGTCACCGCGATGGGCCACCGTGCTCGGAACATGGGTAAGGCCCAGGGGTCCATTGTCGTGCCTTTCTTATTTCCCTGAGTCTTCTTCGTGCTGTTAGTGTCAATGATGACCTCCCTTTTCACGTCCATCCAAGTCGGGGGCACGCCGCCGTTACAAAATTACTCAGCCCAGCCTGTCCTCTTCCTGTCTCAAGTCCTCTCAGCTCAAGTTCTTTCCCTCATTCTCTACCATACCCCCCCTATCAAGTACTCGTCGATTGAACTGTCTTGGTCTTGTGCCTTACTTCGACACGTCCAAAACAACTCTTCCAGCTACCTTTCCTGCTTCAAGGTCGTCGTAAGCTCTGTTTATCCGGCGTCACTGGCGGGTTACATGCTCATTTGCAATACTTACCGCTGAAGTTCGGTGAGGCCTCCTGTTGTATATTTCACCTTTATCCTTCCGCGTGAAGCAATTTCAATTGCCTCGATTGAATCCTAACGATTTCCGATGCAAGATCCCTTGATTGAGATATTCTGCCGCTCCGCATGAAAGTGGGACTTCCCGTGAGGGAGTGTGTGACATCATTCAGTCATGCCTTGATCAATGTCCAAAAGATCGAAGCATCAAAAGTCGCATTTGCTGGAATGCCCACTGCCATCAATATACCACCAGGCCGCAAATAGTCGACTGCTTGGGAATAGACCTCACTACATGAAGCCGTGACGATCGCGCAGCGCGGACCAAGTCCGTCACACGCGTCCTTGGTTTCCTCGACGATACCTGCAGTCTGCTTGAAGTCAATCCATTTCTCTGCGCCGAGTTCGAGACAAAGTTTTTATTCTTCTGCACCAGTGTCTATCAAGGCATCATCAAACACAAGGCCGGTGACATACATAGTTTAGCTCGCCTATCGCAACAACGCGCATTCCCATCACCACTGCATACTGCACGGCTGAATCGACGAGCTCAAGGAGATGCAATTCATCTCGTGCAAGGAAGATGTATTACCTAGGTGACCGAGTCCTCCTCCAGCACCTGGAATGGCGACCCAATTCCCGATTCTTATTCCGGAATGTTCGAGCGCTCGGTAGACTGTAACCCCCTAAGGATCTCATCAACTTCCTATTATCCAATTGGATAAATAAGCTGACGGCGCAAAGCAGGGGTGCAGCTGCAAAAGGATCGATGGTGTCTGGAATCGGGATGACATTGTCCACCCACGATACCTGTCGCGCTTGCGGGCAGACATTACTAGGCTGCAAGTAAAATGGTTGCAAAGTTTATACCAACTGCATATTGGCTGGACGTTCCAGCGATGTTGAACCCGCAATTTCGCATTTGGGCAATCTAGAACTTAGAATTTACGCCAACCTTTGGCCAACCTGTTGATTGTTGGTGGAATGACCCACTCTGATCGGGATCTGTACGGCACGGCTCGCGATTGTTGCACGAATATACGATCGAGCTGACCCCGACACGCTGGCCGAGCTTGACCGGTGACGATTCGGTATGTTTCGCGATGGCGACAACTTCACCTACACCTTCGTGATCGCCAACAAAAGGCAGCATCAGCCCGTGTGGCCAATCCTGCTTGTTGACGTCGATATCGGTGTGGCAAATGCCCGTGCAGACCAACTTGAAAAGACACTGGCTGGGGGTGAGCTGGGACAGTTGGGTGACCGGGAAATCACGCCTTATTTCTGCGGGTAGCTTGCGAGCAGAAATGACAGCAACGAGTTGCGTCTCTGGGATCCGGACCATGTCGCAGGATTCCAACACGATGAACCATAATCGGTCTGCAGTAGGGAGAATACGTAGCGGATCACGATGTCCTGTCCGAGTTCTTGTATGGAGTTTTGGAGCCCTCCCGCAATTTCTTTGTTCATGACCCGCCACCACTAAGTCAATTCATGAATTAAATGAACACGTATAAAAAGAGTATGCCATATCGTTCACATGGCTTACACCTTGTAAAACTGATCCTTGATCTTCCAAGGTGTATCATACCAACCAACTTTTTCTAATAGGAGGTATTGCACGACTTTATGGGACCCGGTAATGTCTGAGTTCACGGCTTGCCTCCGCTTGTCGACAATGTCAATTTTCTTCATGCAGCCCCGTCAACGAGGTATCATGGATAGAGAAAGAGTCACATGCCTGCAAAGTATCAAACTTGACAAGGACCTGAATAAGTAGACGATGTCCATGAGTAGGGTCTGCATTCTCGGTGTAAACCTCGCCGGCTCGGATGGAAACAATATCCACTGGTGTGGATGCTCTCCGCGCTAGGGGACGTCAGAATAGGACGACAAAGTGCAAGGCACGACGTACTCTTTGATTTGGGGAACAAAGCGACATCCGAGACATCGCTAGCGATACTCCAAGTCCAAGTTTGGCCCCTTTCACGCATACGCAGCGCCTTGATGGTCTTTTTCAGAAAGGGGCCTGAGGCGAACTCTTTTACAGTATCCTCGTGCCCTCTAGGAAATATTTGAAGTCAAGCTGACATGACCTTCGGACGCACCCACCTTGCTAATGATGTATTTACTTTGCAATAGGTGGTAAGCGCTATTCGTCGCAAAGGAGCCAATAATGCCTCTGTAGAGTTATTTTGTATGTTCAGCATGCGCCCCAACGTCTTGACGCGCAATTTGACGCTCCTCCCCGGGAAGGCGTTCGCTTTCGCTATGACGAACATGCTAAGAAATGACAATAGCCTATCAGAGCATGCGTTACAACAGACAAGAGGAAGCACACCTGTACGAGTTCTTCATCCAGTTACTGGTGTTATGCTTGATCGCATACCAAAGATCACTACGTCATGTATCGGCACATGTCAACGAATACAAATACGATACACACGAGAATCGACTCAGTGCAAACGTCGGCTTTGCAATTAAGGAGCGAAACATCGGACCGAGGTCGTAAGGTATCTCTGCATCTAAAAATTTTGTCAAGCCATGCCACCACCAACTGAAGCGAGAATGGAGTCATACCCAGGCTAGCCATCTCCGTTCCCCACACGTCGGCGGTCGCATACATTTTGTTAAATCGTTTCATGCTCTCCATTGCCCTCAGGCTCTGCTCAGTAGCGTTTTCGGACGATGAGGGTGAAGACTTCTGCTTCTTTTCCTTTCCACCGGAAGGTTGTTGGTCAAGCTTGGGGGATTGGAACGAAGAGGGTGGTGTTCGCGAACCAGATTGCTTTTGATTTGTCTTAGTAGCCATTGCTGCGTACGACCGGGAACTGACGGCAGGCCAGACGTTTGCATGGTGCGTCCATGATCTGCACCTGAAGCCGACTGCAGCCATGGTAGTAGTTCAATTCAGAGTGTCCGAAAAAAGAAATTATCCGGGAGTTTCCAGACACCTCCCACGGACCTCGCCGGGCATGTTACGAGTGCGATTGTATAAAAGCGTCCGCCGTTACAAAAATTACATTACGCCTCTCTCCACCGCTACGTCCACCATGCCTGTGAGTTTCTGCTCTTGGTTTTTTCTCTACTTTTTTAGTCTAAAACCCCTTCTAGCGCTCTTCTCGCTCCTCCCGTCCTGCACCCAAACCTGCTGCCGCCCCGGCGCAACAGTCCCGCGGTGCCCATACTGCCGCTTTGCCTCCTCAAGCGGCCCATGCGAACCCTGCCCACTCACCCGCGCCACCCGCGGCAGCCACTCAATCTGGTCAACCTGGCATGCTTGCGCAAATGGCTGCAACTGCCGGTTCCGTCGCGGTAGGCTCGGTCGTCGGCCACGGAATTTCCAGCATGCTCTTCGGGGGCTCCAACTCTGCAACGACTGCCGAACCAGCAGCTCCAGTTCAACAACAGTCTTTCCAATCTGCCCCCGCCTGCGACGTTCAAGCAAAGGCATTCACGAACTGCTTGGACAAAGCAGATCTTCAGAGCTGTTCGTATTATCTTGAACAACTTAAGGCTGTGTGTAACTACTTCTTTAGTAGCGTTGTGCGTGCTAACAAGACCACTTTAGTGCCAGGCAGCTGCTTCCCAGTATGCATAGAACTGAACATTATTTGTATACACGATCTGCATAATGGCATGCGTCAGTTATTGTTAGCACCCCTCATCCACCTATATCCATTGATCATTTCTGTATTCATAACTAATTACTTCTTTGGTGAGACCAATGCTTCGGGACGCGATCGATTGATGCAGTGGTCCTGGCATTCATCTACGGACTCGCGCTCATACTTGGACGCAAAGAGCTAGCACAGTACAAAAAAATGTCCGACCAAAGCCGACGTCAAACATTCTTGCGAGATTCGTGGATTGCATTAGCCACACGTTGCAACATCCTCGGAAGCTACGTGAGATATCCGGACACTTCTTTGGCATCCGACTCGAAAAGATTCAACCATCCGCCGAAGAGAAATCGATGGATTCGGGATATGTTGACACAAACACCATAGAGACTGCAGATCGATACAACCGTCCGTGTCAAGTTTCTGCTCACGATATAGATGTGTGGTATATTTTACTGTCATCTCCGAGACTTGTACTCGACGGTCGCTGACTCATGGAAGCCTTACAGTGGTTCTGGAGGTCAAACTGGATTTGTACCCAATGACTCGAGAGCCATGCAGTAGCTACAAACGCGAGACTGTTCCAGAAGAGCCTACGTATGTATGAACTTCTACCTTGTTCGAAGGCGACTGCGCCTCTCCAGATCGCCGTTACACGAGGCCACTGTTGTACGCGTGCTCCTGTGTCGACATCAATGACACCACTAGGATTGTAGATTGCTGTCCTCTGCGAGTTTGTGTCACCAGACTACGACATCGTGCTCAGCGAACGAAAAGCACTGGCATCCAGGCTAGGGGATCCAAAGGAAATGCATCGCTGCATTCTCTTTCTTGCGATATTTGAAGCTCTCTAGCCTTTTGAGACAAAAGATCAAAACAGAAAAGTGCAACTTGGGATATTGGGACGTACGCCACTTTTCCTTACCTCACCACCATGGACACGTACGTGTGCGTTCTACACCATGCAGTTTTTCTTGTCATCTTTCCGATCAAGTCAAAGCCTGACGAACCAAGTCGTAAGTTATCTATTTATCTCTTTAGTACGCATATCCTACTTCTGCTACGCGCTTATTTATACTCGCTTGCACGCGGAGCTATACATGTATATAGTAGATGGGAATCATATGGAAAGGAATAACGACGTGTGAACTGTCCCGCCGGGATAGTCATAGCCCTAACCGCGCTGAGCCTCTGCTTCATCCCATAAGTTGCGATGCCTGTGGTACCTACCCATGCCCACCGTTTTGCCCCGCCCGCGTCGTTAGCTTCTTCCACCATGTGATCGCGCCCGAGCCGAGGCGAAGCCCCCCCGCTGCTCTACACATCTCTTCCTCCACATCCTCGTTCTCATTTTCTTGCTCCTGCTCTTCTTCTTCGTTGGAATGCATCTCAAAACTATACGGTAGTGGTACCTCTCTTGTGACGCGGTACTGGTCTACGTTCCCGAGATGTTCGTTCTCGAGCCGATCTGCAAACGTCAATATCGCTCAGTCCGACATCACGCGTCACGCGTCAAGCACGACATGACGCATATAAGCAAGCGAGTGAAAGAATAGATCGCACAGAAATTCCACTGCACCCTCCGTAACATTTCCAACATGGCAACGATGAACCCGCGTAACGTGATATTCATCCCGCCAGCGGGCACATACGCCAGCCACAGAAAACGAATGCACAAATTCGAGATCTACCGAATGGGTGAGACATCATTAAGGAGGACAAGTGAATTGGAAATTGGGGATCATACCAGGGCGAAATAATACGACTAGAGCCGTCGTGAGCGCCATAGGGATCGAGATATCATATGAGAGAGAACCCACCGGTATTTGTGTCTTGAAGATGAGCTCCTGTCTGAGGAGGGGATATTGGGCGTGTGGCCTACAAAGCGACCAGTCCATCAAAAAATCCTGACAACGCAAGCACGAACATGTCAGGATTATCACGCACGCAGAGGCAGAAGAACTCGCCCAAGCACACCCATATATAGCGTAGGCGCTCGCTGCGAGGCACCAGAGGATGTAGCTCGCACCAGCATGAGGATCTCCTAGAAGACGACGTTAGATGCATGCAAACTACAGTGGGGTTGGGTTAAACGTACCTTGGTGCCTCCAGTTGTAATAGAAAAAGTAATATACCATCCCCATCCCATATTTCCCGGCCTATTTCGGCTAGTGGATTAGCGTGGATATAGGCAAAGGCAACCAGCATTTCTTACGTTGATGAGGTGGGTAGGGAGCTTCGAGTCCCAGTATCGTCTCAGGCTCTGCACAAAGCGCACCAGGAAGGGCAATATGCCAAGAACATAATACCATCCCCAATTTTGAGTCGCGCCGCACACTGACCATGCATCTTGGGCTTGAGGCCCGAAAGCTGCTGACGTCAAACCGCTTTTGGTAGTATATCCTCCAGCTCGATAAGACATGCTACTGATCGAGGGTGATGGATACGATGACGATTCGGGCTCAGAGGCTAGCGAGTTAGCAAAAAAGCGGGTATAATAACAACCCACGAAAAAAAGGTTGGCAAATGAATAGTTGAGGCTACAAAACTGATCACTGGGTGATGACGTGAATAGTTTGAACGAAATAATGAATATGTATCATACCCAAGCCAAAAGTCGGAAAACTGGAATATAATTAATTGTTAACGCTGGAGGACGATCCTAAGAATGAGTGCACACACCTCGACCTTCCACACTCCGCTAGCTCCAAGCTTAGCGGTGTTCTTAATTATCCACCAGCGAGCGTGACCCCACATAAAAGACTGTTACATGAACATAATTTCCATAAGCCCGGGATAAAGATGATACCGGTGGTCGTACGCGGATTGGATTAAACACAACTAAGAAAGTGAGGGCGATCCAAATCAATGGCCATAACATCGAGGGCCCGATCTGAGCCATTGAAAACCAAAAGGCAAAGGCGAGAGTGCAGAGGAGGAAAGAAGGGAGCTACTGTTCGGTCAAAACGAGACTACGAATGGTAGACATATGAAACCCACTTCGAAGTATTCGTGATGATCAAGCCTCGATCTTGGGTTCAGGTCTGTGAAATTGTCAGAGACCGTAGGAAGTATGTGATGATATGAGCAACGTACCAAATATGAAGACGTAATTAATTTTTTCACGTGCCCATACGGCGATGTTGATGCCAATTAACAGCGCCAGTAGCACTGGTATAAGCAGTACAGAGTATACGAAAAGTAAAATACCCCACGATGGGAGTGATCCCCGCACATGTTCCCGGAAAGCTGCCAACCAAAGTTAGTACAATCCCCGTTGAAGGATCATGAAAATTTCACACATAGGTAAACACCTCCACCAATCGCCGGAACTGCTAGCCCTAGCCACAGTCCAGAGCGGAATGTACTGAAATGATGGGTCTTTGAAAACAGCCCGACTCGGAGGCGGTCTATTGCTTTTTTTCTGTCTCCGCGTTCTGAGCACGTTAACATGCAATTAATGACACAATGTTCAGATGGGGAGAGACCGTACCAAACCACATCGCGAAAAGGTCTTCCATTTCCTTGAGCATAGTGCTGACCGTAGCACCAGAGGCAAATGCCGAGGGCTCTACCTACAATAATTGATTGCCTGAGCATCGCAACGTTATTGGCCTATTACGACATACTTTCTCCTTCATGTAGGCATCCAGAACCGAGTTCTTGGTAATTTTTTCATATTTTTTCAGCGCTTTGCGGAAGCCAGTAAGGTTAAGGATCTTGACAAAGCAAATAAAAGTATCGAGAGCCAAAGACATGAAGATAAAAGGAAGCTTACTCTGTAATTGTTTAGGACTTCAAGGCCTCTATGATAAACACAACCGCATGTTAGCTTCAATCCACGGGAATCAAGAAAAGCGTTTGTGTTGCGCATGACTTGGCTCCACAACAAGAAAAACACTCAAACTCACCGGTAATGCTCAATGACGGCCCTTCGGAGGCGCCTTTTTGCGTGTTGATATTCATGAGGATCGAGGGGGTGCTTCATCCCACCGACCGACAGGCTATTTGAACGCCTGGGGGGTGACCTGGTAGAATCATCGAGCGCTTTTGTAGAAGAAGTATTATTCTTTGAGGGGCTATCGAGGCTCTTATCGCGTTCTTTTTTCTCTGTTCCTTCTCTTTTCCAAGATCCAGAATGGTCGTCGCTTCGACGCAAGTGTTCAGCCAGGCCAGTCGTCCCCAAAATCGACGTATCGACAACACCATGTTGCCCTAACATCTGTAAGGAAAACACCTGCATGAAACCAAAAAAGCTTACCATTCCGACCGGACTCGGAAGCCCATAAACTAGTCCCGCCAATCCGACTAGTCTCTCCCGGTTTCGCGTCAGTACTTTGAAACCACTGGGACGCCATCGAAAGCGCAGATGGCACAGAACGTTGCACCTTTTTAGACCAAGTCTGGGCCTTGGCATGCGCAGACGATCGCTAAGGGATGCAATTTTTAGCACCACGTACTTTCGTTCGTGATGGGGCGCACTAACATGGAACATCTGGCGGTGTATGGCGAGCTCGTCGAGCTGTTCTCTCAGTCGTTTGGCACGTTCGTGCATCTCTTTTTCTCTCTCTGCGTAAAATGTTTCCACCTTTTCTAGCTCTGCATCAAGCATGTCGAAGAACTGGGTATGGGTGGCAGGTAGGTTGAAAAGAATTGTATGCAAAGGCGGTGGTGTGGGAGATCCCGCTGGAATTCAAAAAGTTGGGTTATGGTGAGATCGACAAGACAACGAACTCAGATACCTGAATCTCGGAAAAAAGGGAAGGCTGGAGGAGGACGAGGAGTTCGCGGGGGTAGCGACGTTTGTTGCGATGGTGCATCTGATACTGTTCCGGTTATGCGAGGCGGAAGACTGGTCGTGGCCAAACTCAAGGCAGGTTCTGATGAACTTGGTGAGCTTCCGAAGCCATTGTTCACGGATCTTGTTGCTTACTTTCCTGGTTACTCGTTCTTCTCCTTATAGGGAGTGCTGATTCGTGGCCACTGACGTCCATCGGCACATGATCATTTCCCGGAATCCAGGGGCTTCCTATACGTGCCGATGTTGTACTTGCTTGATTCGGGTGCGTTTCTGTTGTGGATGTGGAAAATAAGTATCAGCTTTCCTTGGAGGACAGAATCCAGGTTACACCTTCAGGCCTCTCCTCGTTTCTCGGGGAGGTAATGTGAGGATGATCGAGGTCTGTAGCACCAATGGAGCTCGATGTGTCGGTTTGCTGCAGGGCTTGTGCTCGTATGACACCCAGCTGTACTTTCAGCCCGCGATAGTCTCTGGAGCAATCACGTGTTCCATAAGTGGGACATACGTCGGACAAGCGAAATGACATTACATGTAAGCCTTCTTCCACTCGGGGGTCTGGCGAAAAAAAAAACATGAGGCACGATGGATATTTTGGCGCCAGACCTGAATTACCTGTGTGTCTTTGAGGTATCTAGGGTTGACAGGCAATCAGAGATGCCGGCTTGTTGAAGCTATGAGGTAGGCTCCTCACCGAGCGAACTTCATGTCACGATACTGAGTCGAACGAGTTTAGTATATAATTGCAGGGACGATGGCTAGAGGACGGTCGGACAGAAAGAACGATCCAACCGAGGGTCAATCGCTGTGGTGTAGCGTGAAATTCTTTGCTGCCGGCCAACGCTGCATATTTATGCACTCACGGTAACCGGGCTCGGGTCACCATGAGACTTTCTGACTGACGCGATCAATCTCCGATGAAGTATTTGCCATAGGTGGTGTTAATACTCCCTGTGCTTTAATCGATCGATCATCTCTTCTAATGTTTTACTCGCACCACCTCCTTTCAACCAATGGAGCATCCCTCGTCCGCTGTTTCCAGAACCCTGCGCCTTAAATTGGCCGAACACAACGCACTTATTCTCGACGTGTATGGCACACTCATAGATTGGGAGTCGGCCATTCACGACGCCCTCCTACCCGTCTTCCCAAACCTATCGAGGAAAGATATATTAGTCAATTATGCGGAAGTGGAGGGTAACCTGCAGACGCAGTTTCAAAACACACACTACGCGAAAATTCTCGAACTGGCTTATCGCCAGATAACTGCTCCGTCCTATACTAGTCAATTGAGAAACGAGATACCCGCATCCACATCGATTGTGAATGAGGACAAGGAAGCGGCGATATTAGTAACCGCCCCACACCCTGCAGCCGACGACGCCCAACGTTTCGGGCAGTCCATACCCGACTGGAACCCATTCCCTGACACCATCGATGCGCTTCACAGACTCAAGAAACATTTCACTCTCATTGTCTTATCCAATGTCGACGAGCGGAGCTTTGCCGCGACACACGCGAAGCTTTGCACGCCCAACTACCCAGGGTCCGCCTACCACACGGTCACCCCAGATTCGCCATTCTCGCTCATCCTCACTGCACAGCACGTCGGTGCTTACAAGCCCAACCCTGTGATGCTGGAGAGTGCGCTAAGGCAGCTTTCTGCGCACCCAGACCCTTCCCTGCCGTCTAACGCTTCGGTGGGGGTAGATGCATCACATGTCCTCGTCGTCGCCAATTCTATTCGGCATGACATCATCCCTGCTATGCGGCATGAGTTAAGCAGTGTTTGGATCAGTCGACACGGGGTCAACTTTATCGGGAACGAGGGCGGCACCGCAGAGCATCACTCCCCGGAGGGCGCTGCAACGGATGGTAAATATCCCTATACTTGGCGCTTCGAAACAATGGGCGGGTTGGCGGACGCCGTAGAGGAGGAAGCTCAGCTAGGTCATGCGATCTAGCCAAATACGATCCAAAGTAAAAATACGTACCGCCGGGCCGTATCACTACTTACGCGTTGATAAACCACGCAGCAACCACGGGCGTATCGAGTCGTGTGACGAACCGATCAAGAACTTTGCTGGCCTGAAGCACGAGGTTCCTCGAAAATGGTCTCCAGACTATCGTCCCACCACACTTTAAGTTCTTTGCACTCTTACCGATTCTGTAAACAGAGGATCATTCATGGGTATCGCTGTGGACTAGGGCAGCTGCAGTAGGTACCTCCCATTTAGTTGTGAGTGAGTGGCCGGGAATTCAAAACATATTCATCTACCCGATCATCATTCTTTACTAATAAATTGCATGCGAGAGCGCACCCACTGATCATAACCAGCCGATTATCTCAGTGGCTAGCATTGAAGAATAGGGTGCTCCTAAATCACAATCCCGGAGGCGATCAATCACACCTCCGCGTCGTCAAACTTGTACCCACTTACCACAGGTGCGATAACGCAACGTGCAGTCCGCACATCCCAACAAGTTGCTTTTCCACCTTTCTAGCATGTCACTGGGACAATCAGTTTGTTCCGAACGACCACACACGAGGACTCAGAGCACTGGTAGTACTAGTACTTACTGGCGAGTTATTTGATCCGCCTCAAAATTTCGACCAGATGCTTCACGCAGCTTACCGTCATATTATGTATCTGGAACGGTGTTCCCTTTACGGCTCCGACCCGAGTATGCCTAAAGGCTAGAAGCCTAAACATACATCTTGTTAACTGACACGTGCTCTCCTCAACTGGCCATGCGTTGTCTGGTGAATTTAAGTAAAGAAGACGACAATATATCCTCAAAAAGTCCGTCTTCTTTTTCTAAGATCCAAGACCACAGTCAAATGCCTAGGGCCCCACCTCCTCGAGGAACGAGAACAGTGCACGTACTTTCGGCGTTCCACATGATACGACGCCATTCCATGAGCCTTCAGGTCTCGTGTTTCGGGCTTCAGAACTTAAATTTAAATCAGACCGACACCCTGGGGTCATACACACATAATGCGACGTGCGTGCAAGGTGCCCGGGCCCTCATAACGGACACAATACAAAGCCTCCTCTGTGTTCGATTAGACCGCTAATAATTTGATAACTTATCGGAAAACGAGCGACACAGGGTATCCCCTACGATGTCCATACGATCAAACCAATATAACCGCAACGAGCAAGACGACAAGCACAATTATCAAAATCGTGATGCACCATCCCGACTTGGAGTCTGCGAACGAGACCATTTGTAAGGCTGGCGGCGTCGAGGAACGGGATTTAATATACCTTCAGTGTCTCTTATGAATTTCTTCATTTTTCGCATGGCACTGCTGAGCTTGGAGTCCGTGCGATCAACATTTCGTTCTACATCATCGAGCATTCTGTGAACGTAAACTCAACACAATGTCGTGTCCTCCACTTTAAGACGGAGGATACGCACTCATTATGTTGTCCAATCTCTTGTCCCATTAGGCCAGCTTGTTGTGCCAGCGTAGTCAGGGTCCCTGATATCGAGTCCATCGTGCGGTCTTGTTGCTGTATCATGAGCTGAGATAAAACGTGTTGCTTAGTCTTTGCCGAAAGTCTGAAAAGTTGCCAATACCTGTCGTTCTTCGTGTGCCCATTCGTGGTCCTCGTCGCGATCGCCATTCTGAGATGCAGTGGCAAGCGGTGACTGAGAACCACCCGCTGTCGAATTTTCCAGATAGGGTGAGCCAACATAACCCTGGGACTGCGACTGCGACAAATCCACGGACGATGAACACGGCTGCGCGCGTCAGAAAACGAACAAAATGGCAATGCCCACCGTCGTGGAACCGTCCACCTCCGTACGCATGTTCTGCGGTCCTTACTGGTCAACGTTCGAACAAAAAAGGAAAACTTGTCAGACTGGGCCCAAACGCACCGTGATCTCGCGCTTGACTTGCCCAACATAGCGACGACGCTCCGCCACCTCTGCCTCATCAAGGTTGAACAGACGGGGTCCGGTCGACTCGACTACCCTTTCCAAGTTTGAGGCGTCAGTCTGGACACATTTCCAGTGTTTCTCGACATGGGGCAGCTCGAATACCGTACTTGACGCTCTCCTCTAGGTCTTCGAGGTCTGCTTCCAGCGCCGCTAAGGCTGCCTTGAGCTGCAGCAGTCAGGGATCGAGTTGCATCACACGAACAAGTGGATCACATCTATCAAGAAGACGACACGAACAAATGTTCGGATATACGAACCTCGTTGCGGGCCCAAACAAGCTCTTCATTGCCCTCGTGCGTCATGCTGCGGATTCGGAAGTACGACGCGCGCAGAGTCGCGGCTGTCTGTAACGATGACTGCATTTCTTGTTGCACGACATGATACGGGTCTATAGACATGAAACGGTAGCGGTGTCGGTGGTGAAGGCCGTGGGGGTCTGTCGTGCAAGATGTGGTTAGTATGTACTCCTACAAGCGCGAAGTAGTCTTCGTGTTCAATTTTTACTGTGTTTTCCTTTTTTGGAAGTATAGTCCCTGTATCCTAATGATGGTCACTGGCTACAAAAGTACTTGTACATCATGATATGTGCGCTCGATCTCAATCCGAAAGCATAGTCGATAAGTTGTCTTGCAGGTATTTCCTGACCAAAATTACCTCGCACACGCCCTTGACTGGGTAGCCGCCTCACCGCGGATGTCGATGAGGCCTGGGCCTGGGCTCCTTGACCGCTCAGTGACGAGACCATCGGCAAACTGTATATGAATCAAGTGCGATAGACTCATTTACTCCCATCCTTTCATTGACTACAGTATGGCATCCTACCGGATCCCAAAGACCCAGCTCGCCGCTGTCATCCCTGGGCCCAAAGAGTTCGTGGTACTGCGGCGTAATTTCCTAGTTAGTCAGCCATCCGACTCCACGCCTGGCTAATGCCTCGACAAGTTGATCTGAACAGGTGCATGCCACAGGGACCTCTATGTAAGCAGGTGTAATTGGCCAGCTGAGCCGACGACGCCTCTCGTCGACGGACACGAGAGCACCAGTCAAATTGTTTCAGTAGCGGACCAAACGGAAGCATCACCAGTCCAGCTCGGCCAATGTGCGGGGGGTCAAGTGAGTGGCGTATACTTGCCGGGACTGTGAATAGTGCCGTATAGGCCCCGAACTGAGTGGGTCGAATCCATTTGCCAGTGGTGTTGGCCTCGGTTTGATTGACGGTATGAACCCGGATTCTGGGTTGTCCCAACTAAGCGGGTTCACAATCCTCCGAACGTTTTGTCAGTACGTGGTACGCATGGTACACACCCATTTGATGTGCATGTTTCCTTATGTAAATGTCCACGACGTCTCCCGATCCTTTTGCCGCTGTATCCCTGCCCTGTGCGGTCAGTCGGTCCACCTGATTGAAGAATAAAATCTCAAAGAGTCTTCAGGGAGTCGCAGTATATCGAGCGATTAAATATCCCGGCGCTGGAGTCGGACAATGGGTAGTCATTTTGGCCCGTACTGGAAGGGGACTAGGCCACCTCGGTGACATGTCTTCCTGGTCTGTGTTGGGATTGTGCTAAACGTGCTGGTCTAGCTGTCCAGTATGCGGTGACCACAGGAATGCGCATTGTTGTTGAATTGGTAAATCAAGTCTCATGTTTAATTGCACGATAGCTCTTCTGATTCCATGACAGATACCGGAGCAGAAAAAGAAAAGCTTTGTCTTAAGCTCGGCGCCGGGAAATGGATTGACTTCGAGCAGGCGCAAATATCCTCAAAGTGGTCAAAGATGTCTACGACGGACTCGGGCCGCGCCATGCGATTGTCACATCTACGTGCAAGGTAAAGGCTATGTCCAAGCGGTCGGCTATTTGTGGTGACCCAGGTAGTTCATTAATGGCAGTCGGCTTCCGGAAAATGCGACCCTTGAAGCTTCGATCTTTTGCACGGTGCTCAAGGTATGGTGTGGAATGTTTGATAATGATGTCTATGACTGGACACCTTACGCGGTAAGACCATAGAACATATCAATCAAGGGCTCTTATGTTAGGAATATTTGTCAGGGTTCAATTGAGGCGATCGAGATTGCTGCATCTGGAAAGTTGAAGGGGAAATATACAAAGGGTTTTGTAGACCTTCAGCGGTGGCCATTATAATAAGCTCACGTTGCCGACGAGTGACAAAGATATCCAGCGTTTACGACGATCTTGATGAAGGTGGCATGAAGGGTTGTTTTGGATACTTCTTCAGAGTAAATATGTGATATGCGGAACCTCGCGCAAGCATTGTTTTAAAGACCCTAATGCGCACCTTTTGTTCACAACACAATTTGACGACTCCCTGAGAGTGATCCCGAAATCAAGATAAACGTTGCGTTTTTTGTTCACTTGCAACCAAGGGTACCGCCAATACTTGCGACCTCATCGATATCGCCTAAATCGTTCCACCACCAGAACGATCAATCCCCGACTTTGACAATAGCCCATTTGCGCGTCAACAGATTGAAAATGCTCCCAAAGATCAGCGCCACCAACGTGGAACTTAAAATAATGACGTTGTATGGCATAGAAAAGTCGGGGGTCGGGAGGTCGACGAGGAGCGTGCGTGTGTACATTCGCTGCGGGATGGTGCTCGTTCGCCATTCGATGTTAGACGCGTTTTTTGTGTTTGCGTCCGCGCTAGCATCATGCACATCTGGAAGCGGGAAAAGCACTGCGGGCGGAAGGTCCCACCCCCTCATTGCGTCTGGAGGATGTTCGGTATATTTTAAAAATATTTTGCTGAGCTCGATCGAGAGACGGAGCGTGCTTTGCGCTGGGACGGTCACCGTTGCCAGTAAAAGTGATGGCCCATGGTGTCTACCCGCAAGAAGCGGTGGGTGGTAGTGCATATCCGACACGAGGTCATCTGTGCGCGCAGTGCATACATGAATGTGGCGATACAGAAAAAGATAGGACCATTGCGAAGACGTGCCTCGAGCAGTGCCACTCATGTCCACGTTTATCGTGTGCATCCATAATGTCACCAAGGCCGGGAGGGTTTCGAGATACCCAATAGTTACAGAGGTGTGATCGTTGTTCGTAAAGGAGACGTGGAGAACCCCACGTGTTTGAGCAGATCCATAAAGCGTACGCTTGATGGAAAGATGGGTCCGCGGAGCGGGAAGTGAGAGCGCTGTTAAAAGTAATAAGCATGACACACAATAATACGCGAACAGGTACTAACGATAATCGAATGTGTGTTCTTCGGGCCAAGACATCGCGATATCAAGGGGTAGGACTTTTGCAATTTCACGAGAGGATAGGGTATAGACACCGACAGAGTCGTTACTGAATAATGGTTCAGGAGAAAGTTTGTATTCACGAATGTCGGATGCGTCAAGACGTATGGTACTCGAGTTTGCGACAGGACATGAAATGTCAATGACACGATCGAACAGGGACTGAAATGACCAATCTGGCAGAATCAGCCTAGGCTACAACCAGGGACCATTCATGACTTACCTCGTTGTTTTCCTCCACTTCGTCTCACGGGATCGAGGACAGCCTGTACAGACAGATTCAACTCGACACCAGATTCAGTCGAACGGACGTGAACGCCTAGTCCATGCCAATCAGCGTCAAATAAGCGCTGTGGGTTCAACAGCGTGGCGAGCCCAGCGCGCGACTTGCACGGCAGAAGCTTGAGGAATGGCGTAAGGTTTTCCGTGCATACGTGCTCGGAGGGGAGAGTGGCGTAACGGAGAGTGTAGGGGATCGAATCTTGGTGAAGGGGCACGGACGAGAGAGGAAAAGCAGAGGGTGGAGAGGAGGTACGTCGGTCATCGAGGGAGCCGAGGGAGGCGCAAAATAGGCCGGCTAGAGCATTGCGCAAGCCTATCCAACGGTCGTTGATGCTGACAAGGGATATAGATGAGATATAAAAACACGGGCGTGGGCACTCACGAGAGTGGACCAGCGTCAGCCATCCATACCCAGAGCTCTGCGCCAGTGCCAACGCTAGGATGGTCTGGATAGCCCCAGCTATCGTAGTTCCACTTTCCGGCGTTGAGAGACAAATGGAGCTCGGTGACTGCATATTCGCGTAGGATTTGGCCGAGAGGGAGGGGGAAGAGGGTGTAGTACTGGGCTTGAGAGGGCTGGTCAGTCTACGGCATAGCGAGCGACAGGAGACGGGTGCACACCTGAGCTTTCAGACTGGCGGGGATCTCGAGGCGAGGCGGCGCCGAGGAGGGTTGTGAACGTGAAGGCGGTCACGACCTTACCGTCGGCGAGCGGTCGGATGACGAGGTCCTCGTGGTACCGTTCACGGTGGACCGCGTCCGACAGGGCTGGGACGGCGAGCAGGCTGAGGAGGAGCGCCGTCCATTTGGCCATGTCCAAGTTGTGTTGTTACGTGTGTACATAAATAAAGCTACACTTTGTCTCAATGCCACCATGAACCCTCTGATGATCCCTGATCTCTTTTGTGGCGTTCTAGACTCCCTTTCGCCCGCGTTCGCGCCAGAAAACAAGCGCGCACTGGCTGCCTTGGCTCTGACTTGTCGCGCGTTCACGGAGCCTTCACTCGACCGTCTGTGGAGGAAGCTTTACTCACTCACACCACTCATCCGATGCTACACAAGCCTCGATAACGTGGTAACTTCATAGTCACCTTTCTTGGTATCTTTTCTTATCTTCTGGACCGTAGATCCCCCCGACTCCTTCCCAGCTCACAGTTATCGACCGATACTCGCATCGCATCCGCCAACTCACCGTTTATGACACTGTTTCTGTTCGCTTTTTACAATGTACCAGTATGCGACCTGGCGTCCTCCTCCCTAATCTAACCGTTCTCACTTGGAGTCCACCCTATTTTGCAACTCCTCATGTCCCCATCGTTTTCATCCAGCGGCTGCTTAGCCCCACCCTTGTCTCTCTCAACGCCACCCTCGCCGAAGCGGACGGCCCGACTTTGCTCTCCTTTCTCGATATTCACCCCCTCTTGTGCCGGAACATCAAGTCTCTTGAATTTCACTTTGCAGCCGGGACTCACACTGAGCCAACCATCCAAGCTCTTTCTCGGGCAATTTGTAGCCATAGGTCACTTGAGAAATTCTATCTTCATGCACCCATTGATGGGATAACCCTGTCGTACTTGTCTACGTTGGGAACACTCAGGGAGCTCTCCGTCACGCTTTCAGAGAGATCTTGGCCACACAGAAACACACTCATGCGGCCATTATTTCGTGACCTTGACGTGTTGGAATTTGTGACATGGGATCTTGATCTTGTGACCAGCCTACTTCAACCTCATGATCAAAAATTCCACACGTTTCGTCTGTATCACCGCGGCCGGCAAACACAGCAAGCTATCCTTACTTTTTTGATTGTGCTTACGTCTAGGCCTCGCACCACTCCGCTTCGGGAGCTCGCCCTATCATTTGGGGATTTTTCGCATCCTTTTCCAGCAGACCAGATGGCGAGTGAAGCGACGCGGTATTGCCTCTGTTACGAAACACTTCAGCCCCTCACGATGCTCAGCTCTCTTTGTGAACTGACGTTCGAGTGGAGCGAACAGATCTCTTTGGACGACGATGAATTGGCAAAGTTGGTGCGGAGCTGGCCCTCGCTTCGGGTCTTTTACATCTACTGCGGCCGCGGCGGTTACTCGCCGTTCTCAACCAAGTATGCGACCCTTCGGGGCTTGCTATCGCTCGTCAACGCATGTCCTGAACTTTATACGGTCAGTCTGCCTCTCGACGTGAGGCAGGTGCCAGAAGCAAAGGAGGCTGACGCGTGCGAGACCAACTTTACGTGCCTGATTGTCCCAGAGTCGCCGATCGAGCAAGCTCTTCCAGTAGCGACGTTCCTGTTTGCACACCTTCCGCGCGTCACCGCAGTGGATGCAAAGTTTCTGCGGCCACCTGGAGCGGACGTGTCGCAAATCATGGCGTATGAAAAAGCGTGGCAACGCGTAGAGCTGCATTTGGAGAAGCTGCACTACTCTTTCGTTGACCCTCTTGGCTCGGATTCTGATGTATCCGATAACTGAATATTGCGCAGGGTGTTTTCCTGTAATGATGATGTGCAATTTTCTTGTTACTTAAATTCATCTTCGCTTATTTTTGGCATGCGACCCGGTAAGCATGTCGCTCCGGCACATATGTCTGGTGACATTCCAGAATGATCGGAACATGATCGTGGCATTCTAAATTCTACTCGGTATATTTACGCGCGCCGTTTGGTCTGAGCAAGGTCGGACATTACCCGTAGTAGGTCCGCACCGAACTCCCACCTCGCAAGTCCCAGCCGTCATGGACGAAGAAAAGCATTCGGTCGACGTCTCTGGATCGCCCGGTGCGCCTCCCCTGCCAGCCACGCCCGAGGAAGAGCGACGACTTGTCAGGAAGATCGACCTCCGCATCCTACCGATCACGTGTCTTCTGTATCTCTGCGCTTGTGAGCTGCCTTCGAGCCTGTCCTGCCTGCCCTTTGTTGATATTCGTGAAACAGACTTGGACAGGTCCAATTTGGGGAACGCACGTCTGCAAGGGCTCCCCCAAGAAACCCTCAATGGCGATCCAACTGGCGTGCTTTACGACTGGGTCAATTCGGTGTTTTACTTTTCATACGTAAGTCTGCTTGCGGAACCAAGGATTTGATATACGACGTTATTTTTTTAATGGTACAAGATCCTTTGCCAAGTTCCTGCGACAGTCACGTCCAAGCTCTTCCCGCCGTCATACTGGATGGCAGCGACCGCGGTTGGATGGGGAATCTGTTCCACCTTGTCGGTACGCATCGTTTTCCATCTCAAACATGAACTCCGATGGATCATGTCTACTTGAATAATGTCACAAGGCGTCTGCCTTCAATTTCGCGGGGCTGGTGTGCAGCCGGCTTGGTCTCGGGGTCTTTGAAGCTGGATTCGGTCCTGCTATCCCTCTCTACTTTTGTACGTCTTAAAACCCCCATCGTTTCCCCATCGATCGTCCCTGTTTGACTCTCTTTACTTATGCCTTGCCGACGCCAACCTTGGCTTTGGTTAGCATTCTTTTACACACGCGCCGAGCTCGGCCTGCGCATGGGATACTGGTTCGGTTTCGCAGCCGTTGCAGGTGCCTTCGGGGGACTGATCGCGTTCGGCGTCCAACATATCAACTTTGGACCTCCCCTTGCAGGAATTGGCGGCGAGTCCGATTGGAGAATTCTGTTCCTGATTGAGGTACCGTACGCTCGCATCAGCGCTTTTTATGTCAAGATATGTGTGTACTGATCATCCTTTCCCCTCTATCATGTAGGGTATTCCTGCGATATTACTTGGTGCCCTCACGTTGTTTATCCTTCCAAATCGCCCAGAGTCAACGAAATACTTCACAGAAAGAGAGCGGGAGATTGCCTTGGAACGTGGTTCCAGAGGGACCAAGGCCGATACAGGTGCAGTCGTGAACAAAGGCGAGTCTTTACCTCTTCCGCTTTTGTCTTATCCGTATTTTTTTTACCCGTTGTATCTGACTCAGGACCGCAGCACACATTCTCGCAGCACTCGTCGACTGGCGCATATATACGGGTGGTGTGATTTATTTTGGCCTCAACTGCGCCCTAGCGAGCATTTCTGCGTTTCTACCCACGATCATCGCCACATTCGGATACAGTGCGTCCCTATTTTCCGTTGCATGAGGGAAGCATACGGATCGATAGACTTGCACAGCCAACGCGCTTGCCCAGCTGCTTACTGTCCCTCCGTATGCGGTTGCCGCTCTAGTTCTATGCAGTGCGGCCTACTTCACGGACCGCTTCCAAACGCGTGGCCTCGTCATCGCGAGCTCTTGCTTCCTCAGCGCGGTTGGCTATCTGATCGTCGTCGTCGTTCCGACGAACCCGCACGCTCGTTACTTTGCGGTTTTCTGCATCACAAGTGGGACGTATACAGCGATTGGGATTGTTATCGCGTGGTTTGCCCATAATCTCGGCTCCGAGACGAAGCGTGCGACGGGCATACCGATGTTCATGGCTATCGGACAGGGTGGGTCAATTTTGGGTGCAAACCTTTACCCGACCGCGGACGGGCCGCGGTACATGTGAGCATCTTTTATTTTGTGTTGTACGTTTGTGATGGATCGGAGAAAATAGCACGGGGTTCGCGACGACGTGCGCACTCAACGCGCTTGGGGGCATTCTTGCCATTATCCTCTACCTGTCTTACGGGTGGGACAACGCGCGTCGGGATGCGGTGCA
>JBBPKB010000071.1:0-21820 GCA_038089035.1 Boletellus dicymbophilus
TCTACCTTAGCCTAATCCACTTGTATTCTTGTTGGCATTCAGTCGCAAGGCTTGAGCTACAGAGTATTAAGGACAAAGCTATCACCTATCTCTGTCATATTTTCATCCAACACTTGCTCATTACCTTGCCAGCTATAGTGGTCGCTGTAAGATTGTCCAGCCAGTGTGGTATCTAAAGGGCTTGCGCCTGGAAGGTCATAACACTAAGGCATATCATGATTATTTGGATGTATTTTCCATAAAAGAATCAGAACAAATGCCAGAGTGTAAACCTTGGGATCATGCAATAGATCTCAAACCTGATTTCATACTCAAGAAGGGAAAGGTCATCCCATTATCTGAATGAGAAATGGAGGAAATCTGAAAGTTTGTTGGTGAAGAACTAAAGAAGGGTTACATCAGACCTTCTAAATCCCCACAAACATCTCCAGTCTTCTTTATTCCCAAAAAGACAGGAGATAAGTGGTTGGTCATGGATTGTAGGTATCTAAATGAAGGAACCATCAAGAATACATACCAATTACCATTGATCCTACAACTAATTGATCACCTAAAGAGCACTGATATATTCACAGTATTAGATCTAAGATGGGGATACAATAATGTGCACATCAAAGGAGATGAATAGAAAGGAGCTTTTGTAACTCCAATCAGTTCCTATGAACCCACTGTGATGTACTTTGGAATGACTAACTCTCCTCCTACTTTCCAGCAAATGATGAATGATATATTCAATGATATATACATAGTTCTAGTAATCTACCTGGGTGATGTATTAGTCTTTACAGCTGGAAAAACCAAAGAGGAACATGAGGAGATAGTAAGGGAGGTATTGAGGAGATTAAGGGAAAATGATCTATATGTAAAACTCAAGAAGTGTGCTTTTTCCAAAGATAAAGTGGACTTCTTAGAAATGGTGGTATCCAAGGAAGGAGTGGAAATGCAGGAAAAGAAGGTTGCTGGAGTGTTAGAATGGCCCATTCCCACACAACTCAAACAACTCCAATCCTTCCTTGGACTTTGCAACTATTACTGGAGATTCATCAAAGATTTCTCTCAGATTGCTTGACCCCTTAATGATCTAACAAAAAAGGACGCCCCATGGAAATGGAGCACTAATCAACAAGAGGCCTTTGATTGGTTAAAGAATACCTTTATAACTGCTCCTTTACTTACTTACCCAGATCAAACTAAAGAGATGCAAGTAGAAACCAATGCTAGTGATATAGCAATAGAAGAGGTACTTTCAGTAAAAGGGGAAGATGGACTTTGGCATTCCAGTGCTTTCATTTCACATTCATTTAATGCTCAAGAGCACAATTACTCCATTTATGATAAAGAACCTACTTGATAGAGAATTATTGAGGTAATCAAGGGTTGAGCCTTGTGCAGGGCAACAGACCACATAGTCACAGGAGATAGTGAGCTCTTTTGGAAGTTTATAAAGGAATACTGAGCTCTCTTGGAGTTTATAGGAGATACCAAGCTCTCCTAGAGTTACAGAGTTACACAGGATACATTGGTATAGATTGAGTGGATGTGCAATAGACCAGAACCAAGTATTGATTAAAGATCTGCAGGATTGTATCATCAGAGATGTCCAAGGCTCATTGTGCCCATGCAGAGTATAGCAAGCATTGCTTAGGTTTACAAGTAGAGACAACAATGGAGGTTGTTCTCTACAAGCATTAGCACACAAGCATTTAGGCTTAGGAGTTGATATTATCACTAGAATGAGTATTATTGGACAACCATAGGACAGTTGTACCTTTCAAGCTTTGTACAGCTACAGGAGATATTAGTAAAGGTATTGTAGATGTGGCACCAAGTGTCAGTCACAAGAGAAAGAAGACAGTTGAAGTGTTACAAACATAGGAGTTTTTTTTACAGATTTTTGCTAATCCTGTAAGGCAAGCAAGTTGCCATAATGGCAAGATTTTTCTTTTAGCAGGTTTTAAACTGCATTGCAATCAAATAGGACAGTACCATATCTAGTATCCAGTGCCTTCAGCACATCAGTACTCATTTCACCAAAACAGCATTTAGTTTGAAAGTTGGAATCCTTTGGAGTATGGGACTTGTTAGGCAAACCCAATACACTTTCACTAAGAAGACATTATCCTAGATCAGTTGGATCTCAGGACAACTACCTTTCTACCTAGGATCTATCAGAGATCACTAGATGACCATTTTTTCAAGATTAGATTGATCCTGGACAACCCAGTTTATTCACTAGAACAGGAAGTTTTTGGTTTTCATAGGCAGGAAAGCTTCACATTTGCCAGGTATTATAATAGGTCAAGTTCACAGAATTTATTGTCATTTCATAGTAGAAGTGATATGACCAATCAGTCACACCAAATTCCTAATAGAGCATTTATTTAAAATGTCTGTAACAGACAAGCATTGCATATAAACTCAGGAAGAGATGATTGTGTCTCTTCAGACTATAAGTTCACCAGGAGAAAGCATTGGCTTCTCTTAGGAATGCATCACATGTAAGGTAGTATACTTGCAAGAGGTGTATGAAGTGTGGCCATTCCAGCATTCACTTGCAGGTTGAGCCTAAGCTTCCTACCAGTACCCCATTAGCAAGACATTTTCAAGAATATCTACCAGTGGGTTATTCATCAATCCATTAGAACAGACATAATGCATGTTTTGGAACTTAGAGAGGGTTCTCAAGACATTAGTACTTGGCAGTAGGCCTCTACCAGAAGAAACAGTACCTAGTGAACCATTTTGATACTCAACAATCTTCAAGCAGGCTACCATTTACTTGTCATTCAGTCATTGGATTTCAGGAAATCCAAAACCTGGATGTATACCATCACATCAGATTCTAATCCCAGTTAAAACAAGCTTTAAGAAGAAAAGGCATCTTAGTCAGAAGAAACAAGTTCATTTCATTCTCAGAGAAGGAACTCCACAGGCCAACATTCAGGCTTTGCATTGGTAATAGAACTAGGGCATTTCCCAATTTTGAAGCAACAGCAAACAAGTTTCAACATCAAGAGTAGAACCTTTCACTAGGAGCTCTACACTTTTCTATCCCACCCAGAAGTAACAAACAGGATATTTCTGTGTATCAGACAAAAGCATGAATAGTACATTTGGACACTCAGGAAACATAGGATAGTAGTATCCATATCAAAAGTCCCTTTTATTAGGACAAACTTCTCAAGAAGAGTACAGACTCTATCTTCAGATATCTAGAGTTGACAGACTGTCATCTCAGAACTCACAGCAAGATGCATTCCCCATTACATAATTGAATGCCACAACAGTTAGTATGCAGGCAACATGCCTCATCTCCACTGCACCATGATAGTCTACATGACATGGAAGATACATACAAGTTCTCAAAAGAAGAGACTATTACAGCAGACAAACTCTTCAATGTAGCAATGCATGCAGATGATGAATCTACCCTATTCAGTGTTGAAGAAGTACCACAGGAGTTAGATGATATTCCTGGCACTTCACAATCATCAGTAACAGATCAATTATCAGTAGCTACAGCAGGCTTAGCACCAACCAGTGAATACATGAAGATTCTCAGACATCAGAATAGAGATTTGCAAAGGCATCTATTCAACATCTCAGTCACAGTTTCATAAACTCTTAGAGAACTTAGGCAACATCTATCATGTAGCTTCACCAGTATTGGTACCAGCACTTTCTTGGATGTAGTGCAAGATGCTACCATCATAGCAGCAGTTGTAGAACCTCCTACAATGGAGTCTACTGTTGATATCACCATTGACACAGAGTTCCTGATACCTCAGGATCTCTTACTGGCATTAGAGAATTCAAGCTTGGAACTTTCAGAATCAGCTTTTGATGACCCAAGTCAAGAAATTCCAGAAGGATTAGAGAATAGTCTCTTGGACACAGGATTCACAAATGAAGAATCTTCTCAGTACTTTTCCACCTTTTGGAAAGAAGATTTGCAATCAGAAGAATTGACACAGGATGGTGAAATACATGTTTGGAATGAATCTACAGTTCACACAGAAGAGATTTTCAATCTAGAAACCTCAGGATCAGAAACAGTGGTTTCTTCTCCTTGGAAATCTTATCCAGCATTTATATCCCTCACAGCAGATCAGTCTCTATATGATGGACCAGTTATGATCCCATCAGCCATTGAACATGGAAACATCCCATTTGGTATTCAATTTGGAAGTCTAGACAGTTCAGAGATGAACTTGTCTCAGGGTATATACAAAGTATCTATCTCAGTAGAAGAAGGAGTAGATGACAAGTCATGAGCTTCAAACCATGATTGTTACAATTGTGGAAAGAAAGGACACTTCACACATTTATGCAAAGCAATTAGGTTACCACAGATAAAGTTGTTCCATCACTTCTCATCAGGATGCATATGAAGCATCTATGTCATCACCTACTTCAAGAGTTCAGAATTCAGAAGCAACTCATCTTCACCCTTCCCAGCTGCTGAACAAATTATTGTTATCAGACTATTTCAATTGGTAGAAAGATGCTGAAGAACAGCTTGATCTATGCACTCATACACTTCATGATTCAGAACTAGAACCTAGTGGTTTACACACAGAAAGGATTTGGTCAGTCAATGAAACAGACAGTAATGCACTAGTATCTAGTAGTGCTATACCATATGCAGAGTATTCACCTACTCCTATAGTGCAATATCCAGATCATTAATATAGGAAAAAACAGAAGCTTAACTACCCAGTTGGCCTTGACCAAAAGGTCACATGCTTCAATTGTCTTGAACTAGGACATTACACACAACATTGTCCTTATGACTCAAGCAAATGCTCTAGCTGAAATTGGAAAGGAGGGAAGCACAAACCAAAGTGTACTCTCTATGGTAAACAATCTAATCAACAAGCACCATGACCTACACTTTTCAACCTGGAATAAGATTCATAGATGATTGGATTCTCCTACAGTTCCTCACAAGTGAAACCCAGCCTTTAATTAGGACATGGATTGCTTGCTAAGCTTCTATTCTCAGAATTGGATTTTCCCATCATTGTATTTCTAGCAATTAGTGTCACACTTCACCCTCACATCCTATAGATCAGTGTTGATCACTGATTTCCCAGAACAAGTACCCAGAATCAGAATCTCATCTATTTATTGGATTCAGCTTTACTCCTATTTATTCCTTGTATCAATGTCAACAAGCTTTACAAAGCTAGTCATTCATGAACAGTAGTCCTTGTGTTTACCATCATGACACACTGAACTATATGACCATCTCAACATCATTAGTATTTGGAAATGAATACCACCATGACAAACATCTATTACCCATTCATACCTTGGTCTTAAAACCAAGAAGACAAGAATAGTCATTCACACTAAGCTATACCTGACCTGTTCCCTTCTTGACTCTTGATCATTCACCTAGTTGAAGCAAACCTTTGCTAGCAGTATCACATTTCTATGAAAGAATGGAACAACTTGACATGACACAAACAGGTCACATCACCTGTATGTGTAAGAGACCAACCAAAATGCCACAAGTATAGGGTCTCTCAAGGGTGACTGTCCTGAAGTGTTATGAAGAGTTATGAGAAGGCTATGGTTTACCTCTTAGGAAGGAGGTAAAGCACATACCAGACAAAGAAGTTTCTCTCATACCCTCAAAAGATGTAAAACCCAGAAGTATAAGATTCAACAAGTTGGCAATTGACAAAGCTAACATGTCATTAGTTATGAATGTTATGAAGATCAGTTACCATGCCTTAAGTGGCATCTCTATATGTCTAGCAGTATTCATCAGCAATTGACCTTTATCAAAGCTCTTGGATTTTATGAATATACAAAGTCCATTAAACTCAATCATGATCCTATGTCTCAATGACATTCAGTATTCTTCATGAATATATTCTCTAGTCTATTAACAAGATGTCTTACAACCTCACAAATCTAGATGATGCAAGTCATCTTTGATTCAATGACCTTATGACCACAGAAGGCATTTGTCCATCTGGACACTTTAATAATGAAACACCCTTTTCACTGCCTTCTATAACCTTTAATGACTTTAATGACCACAGGACTGTTGATCAGTCTTGATGAACCCTTTGACCTATTGCACCTAAGGCCATGGTTTCAAATCAAGTATCCTAATCCTCACTTTGACTTGAACAAAGTCACTGTTCACATTTAGTATTTGGTTGAAGACTCCAGGATCATCTGAAATTGTCAATATATCAACCATACTCTTTGCATCTGCTCATGTATGAATTTTGGTACAGATAGCCAGAGGAACAAGTTCTGGAGGCTGAGGTGTTGAGCTCAGGGGTGTTGGCACAGATTGGTGCATTGTTTGGAACAAGATACTACTCAAGACCTAGTCAATCAATGGATTGTAGCAGGTATGCCAGTTATGTCCTAGAACAAGTGAGTACAAGCTATCCAGTAGAGTGATATAAAAAGTCATCAGAGTGATATCACTGTAGCTTAGAGAGATTTTGCTCCAAGGGTCAAGACAAGAGCTTCCTCAGGGACAAGGGAAGTGATCTGCAGTTTAAGGAGGTGCCACTCCCAGGGTCAAATTTAAAACATCAGTTGCAATGATCAAAATGGTATATCAAGTAGTTTATAGAGATTTCACTCTATAATCCAGTGTTCTAATCACAACTGTCTCAGAAGTGGTTCAACTACAAAGAAGCAGGTCAATAGTTTAAGGAAGTTTTGCTCCAAGGTTCAGTGTTCTGATCAATTATCAGCCACAATTGAGTGAAGCAGCAGTCTGGTAGTTTAAAGAGATTTCACTCCATAGTTCAGTGTTTTAAAAGTCAACTGTGACAAAATAAAGCAGCAATCAGGTAGTTTAAGGAGATTTCACTCCCTTGGTTTCAGTATAGCTTACAAGGATCCATCTGTATTGAGGGCAGGCTCTAAAGTGTTCATCAATCAGCCACATCAAAAGAAGTGGCAGTCAGGTAGTTTAAGGAGATTTCACTCCATCAAGTTGAGAATAGCAACTACATCACACAAAGTAGTTCCAAGATTCTTCTACTACTCCCAGTTGGGAAACCTAAAGCTGAAGGAGTAAGAGGTTCCTTTCTGTAACTCCCTATTGAGAAACTCAAAGCTGAAGGAGTATGGAGTCATTGACATCATGACTGTGAACAAGGTCAATCAATACAGTTTAAGGAGTTGTCACTTCATCATGGATCATAAGAGGAAACAACCACAATGGACTAAGCAGTGTATCAGCACAGTTTAAGGAGATGGCACTCCATTAGAAGTCTGTAAACAAAAATAGCTGCAGGAAGCAAAGCAGTGTTTTCATTGCAGTTGTCAAAGAGATCCTGCTCTCAAGATCTTATTGAATCAAATCAGCTGCAACAAGGTGGTGTTTCAATGCAGTTGTCAAGGAGATGCAGCTCTATCAGGGTCAGAGGTAGTGGTGGTAGTGAGGGGGCCATACACTGAGGGTGATTGATCTGTAGGTGCTGAATCAATAACATAACATGTGTCATTAGACATCACAGCAAGGGGAGTCTGGATGATTCAGCCTCAACAAAAAAGAGATGGCAAGTTGAGCAGTTTAAGGACATGTCAGTCCATCAAGGTTAAATCATCCTCCACAAGGACAAGGGAAGGGATCATACAGTTTAAGGAGATGCTACTCCTCCAAGAATTCTAAAAAGAAAATGTAGCCACAGGAAGTAGAGTTGTGAGTTGTACAGTCTAAGGACATACCAGTCCATCAAGGATTGAATCATCCATAGGTTCCAAGGAGTCTATCTGCAGGTTCCAAATCATTATCATGATCAAATCCTCTATAGGTTCTGACAAATCCATCTACAGGTTCTAGATCAGTTCAGAGGGTTCATTTGCAACATAGGAAAGTGAGGTCCTCATGCTTAATTCACAAAGGAAGCAGTCCTCATCATCATATGGCATCAGTGAGGGAATATCATCTACAGGGTTCATCCACAGTATAAGGAAAGCAGGGTCCTGGTACTGCAACAGCAAGGGAAGCAGTCTTCATCATCATATGGTATCAACAAAGGAATGCCATCTACAGTGTTCATCTGAAATTCAAGGAAAGCAGGGTCCTGGTACTTCAACAGTGAGGGAAGGAGTCTTTTATCAAAGCAGCCACAACAACAAGGGAAGTGGGTCATTCTATCATCAGAGGTCATTGAGTCAAAAGATCAGAGTGGGGGCCACAGCAACAATGGTGTGGGTCAGGAGGAAGCTAGATCTTTTGTTATGCTTAGCTTGGATAGAGACAAGTATAGACTCATAAGAGGAATTGTTCAGCTACCAAGGAACAATGTCCAAAAAAGCTACCTTCAAGATGAAAGGATTTATCAAGTGTTTCAAGCATAAGCAAGCAAGGAACCAGCATGTCTTGTGACAAAGGAAAAGAGGCAAGAGGTTGACAGGCAAGCCTTAAGCTGATGTGTGTTGATAATCCAGAGGTTCCTTCTAGGGAGGCATAGAAGTGAATGCAATACTCCAAGTAAGAGGATAATGCATTCAGTCAAGTAAGAGTTCTTCAGGTTAATTTATAAATAGATCTAGCTTAGGATACAAGCAATGCTACTCTAGAGTTTATATACCTGAGATGGTCATACACAGACCATAATCTGGAAAGGGAAAAAGGACATTGTACAAGTAGGAGGAGAAAGTCAATAGGCCAAAGAAGAATTGTATGATATCAGGAAATCCTAAGAAAGAAAAGGAAGTCCATGATTGATTGAATATACTAGTAAGCAAGAATGCAGATAGATGATGATGATGATGATGATCTGTGATCAGACAGATCATCACCTAATCTGAATGAGTAAGCAAAGAAGAAAAAACAAAGAAGTCTGTATTGGAATGGACAAATGCATAATCCAAAGAACTAAGCAGAAATAGAAGAAATAGAAGGAAAAAGGAAGTCCATATTGGGACAGACTAGAACATAAGCAAGATAACATTGTAGGAGAGGTCATCATGAAAGAATTGTCTAAGTCAAAGGATCAATGAAAAGTTTAGGATAAAGCATAGAAGAAAAGTATAGTCCTTGAAGAAAAGGAGAAAGAAAGAAAGAAATCATAACACAAGCTCTCTCCTACAAATGTTTGTCATGCTCAACATTAGACCATAATATTTCAGGGTTCCATGGAGATCATTATTCAATATCTGAACATGAAGGTATTGATTTATTCTACCAGCATTCTCAATAGCTTCTCCAATGGCCTTTCAAGTCATATAGCTCCATAGCATGATAGTATCTCTTCTAAACTTCACTGTTACTTCAATAAGCCTATCACTAAGCTCTTCACTTGACTTCTTCTATGCCCATTTGTGTTCATTTGACCTCAAGCAGTTAAATTTGGTCCTATCTAACCACACCAGTCCTCCAGTGTCCAGTCTCTGTGAGTATATGCAAAATTCAAACAAGCTATATAGTGTTTAATTGAAAGAAAAAGGTATTTTCACTTGGTTACAGCTTTTATCCTAGCTTTTTTTGGGTGATGACAGATAGTATTTGGATAGAAGAGTTGGTTAATGAAATTTTACAAAGTTCTTGTCACTTAGACATTAGTCTCTGTCTTGCAAAATATGATAAAATGCAATATCTCTAAGAGAGCTTGAATGATCAACCTCCAAGGAACTTGTTTTGCTTTAGATAGCCCTTAGAATAAAGTCTAGAGATGGCAGCCATCCCTACACAAAGAGTGGAAGCAATGGAGTGGACAGAACAATCAGCATCAAGCTTAAAAAGAATATTAGCCTTTGATACAATAAAAAGAGTTCTCATGATAGTAAAAGTATGTAAACAAAGTGTGTGAACTATTTGAAACTCAGACACACTATTTGTTGTTGTTATTTTTGACTAGCACGCATTAGGTTACCATTTATGGTAATTATTAGATAAGCTTAGAGCGCACAAACCTTTGAGTTTCCTCTAGTTTATTCCCTCAATAGCTTGACATCTACTGAGGGTAAGTAGCACATTTGCTTACATTTTCTACTGTAACTAACCTACTATAGGTTCCATAGGTATATACTTTAATATAGTAGCTTGACATCTACTGAGGGTTCCATAGGACTCTATAGAGTTTGAGTTCTTTCTCTATCAAGACCTCTGCATGACCAGTAACAATTATTGGCAACTTCCAATATTTGTATGTGTGTATTTAATTATAGAAGCATATATCTGCAAATATCCATTCATTTCATATAGATTTTATTGACTATAACAAAAGTACAAAAACTGTTCCAATGATATCTTCATTTTAAAATGAATGTATCTCAATGGCTACCAAGTCAAATCACATGAACAAGGCACTGTTTGGTAGCCAATAGTTACTACTATATTTGGTCTCACCTAACTGATATGAAATTCCCACCCCTGTTGGTGTTATGACCTCAGGTGTAAGACCTTTAGTACTATACTGGCTGGACAATCTTACAGCTCCTACTATAGCTGGCAAGATAAAGAAGTGAGGTTGAAGTAATCAAAAATGTGAGGTGATGCAAGATGACAGTGAGGTGACAATTAGGAAAAGTGTAGCTTTACTCCTTAATACTTAGTAGCTCAAGTCTCACAACTGAATGCCAACAAAAGTACAAGTGGATTGAGCTAAGATAGATGGTACATGCAAACCCCTATTTATACTCTAAGGAGTATATGCACAGACCAAGCTGTGCATAGTCCTATGATCTAAATATGGTGCTGACTACCAAGTGAATCCAAGATAATACAAAAGTGTGTTGAGGGTATGTACAGATTTAGATAAGGAGGAAATAGAGAAGAAGTGTACAGAAAAGGTAAATAAAAATATATACTAGGTGATAAGAGGGTTTTAACCTCAGATCATTAGGATCTATGATCCAATAAGTGTTCCAAGGGTAATGACTACAACTATCATTTTGTATAAGTATAGTACTGGTGTTGTAACAGTTGGTGGTGTGCTTCATGCACCATATCTAGATTAGGTATTGGAACAGTTTTTGGAGTCACTATAGAATGAAAATAGACTTCATATTTAAAAGTAGTTTTTGAAGTGTTGATGATAATCATATTTTTATTTAATACAAAATATGCTTAGCCTTAATATTATGGATATTTTAAAAAAGATATTCAAGACATAAATATGCAAATATTTATGCCAAATTTGCAAACCAATTTGTGTATTGTACATGTTACAACTTTTCCCTTATACTTGTTTACCTTTACCTTTTCTTTAGTTGACTGCGTATTTCCCAGATGCTTTAACGCATCATATATGATTAGTCATGATCCATTCCAACACAGATCTCTTCTTTCTTCTTCTTCTATGCTTACTCATTACGATTAGGCAATTGTCTGTTCCAACACAGACTTTATTCTCCTTTCTTGTATTTTGTGTATAGCCAATCGACTATTCACTTCCACTCGTACAATATTCTCTTTTCCTTATTCTCTCTTGGTCCATGCACGATTACAATTAGTACTTAAACCGTCGATAGTGCAGCTTGTACACTAAGTTAGATCTACTCGAGACTTGAGTCTAATCCACTCTCTTCCTCTTGAAATGCGTCGGAGCTCGCATCGTCGAACCTTCGCCTCTGCTTCACCCGATACAAATCCTTCTGTGAAGGTAGTGTCTTCAGTCATTGTACCATTGAGCTGACTTGTTTGCTTTATCAAGTCTACGTTTGTTCCTACCTGGACCAAGCATAACAAAAGATCTAGCTTACTCCTCGACCCGCTCCATTGTTGTTGTGGTTTCTCCAATCCCAGACACTGAAGACCCACATCCCTCGCTGTTGCGGTCCCATCTGATTCAAGATTCCACCCAAACCAGTGCTACCGCATGTTGGCATTTGGGAACCTCGAAACAAGTCCACCCACGACTCAGAATCAGAAGAACTAGTCCCCTTGGACTCCACCAGATCCCTGACCCCCGATCCATTGGAAGAACTGCCAAGATCCCCATCTCCCCATCCGTTTGCTCTTCTATTTCCCTCTAGAACCCCATCACCTGAACCCTCTCCTGTTACAGCAGTCCTCTCCTGTTACAGCAGTCCTCTCTACCTCCACAGTACCTCCACCTCGTCCTATCGCCACTCACCCACCTACCCTACGAACCCCTCACATACCTGCTGTAACTCCTCCCGCCATGTCCTTCTCAACAAAAGCAACGGAATTGAAGATCAGCGCCTCCGATGACTTTGATGGAAGTTACAATAAGGCCAAAGTGTGGCTACTTTCAGTCAAAACATATCTTCTCATCAATGAGACCTTATATGATACAGACAACAAGAGAATCAGCTATGCCCTCTCCTATATGAAGAAGGGCGCCACCCTCGATTGGGCAACTTCCTTCTGAAAAGAAAAGCTGACCGCTTCACCACCATCATTTGGGAAGTATTCTGACTTCCTGGACCTATTTGAGAAAACCTTCCAAACAAAGGAGACAAAGATCGCAGCCCTGGGAAAGCTGCAGAACCTCACTATGATGAGAGATAAGCGCACCATACGGTCACTAGAGGACTATATCGTGGAGTTTTCGATCTGCCGCAATGATTCAGGAATCACTGATCAAATGATACTGATCAACTTCTTTGCTAAAGGGCTTCACCCGGTCCTTCGAACCCACATTTACACAATGGAAATGGTCCCCACGGACATAATGACATGGATTGCGAAAGCGATTCATTTTAGAAACCAACAAGACATTGCGTCTTCCTTTAACAACTGATCTTCAATGTTCAGACCATCTACCCCTACCTACCAGACCTGACCTTGCTACTCCGCTCCACCTCATGACCCTGACGCCATGGACGTCAATGCCATCCAGCTCTCCACCTCCCAGCACAATGAATACTGCCATAAAGGCAACTGCTTCAATTACAGAGAACACGGTCATTTGGCGCATAATTGCCCCAAGAAGAATGGGACTGGTCGTCGACCTCCTCTGCTGAAGAAGACAGAAGAGCAAAAGGTGAGAAAGGTGGCAAGGATGGAAGTCGAAGAAGATCTGCTGAGGTTAGAACCAGTAGAAGATGATGAAGAAGAAGAAGACACAGCCTTCATGGCCAACATCTACAAGAACCAGAAGGGTTTTTGTTAGGAGGTTCTCTTTCAATGCAAGTTCCCCCTTTTCCTTGTAAAATGATTGCTCCTGTACTTTTAGATGATTCTGCCTATGCATCTGTTCATCTTGCTGTGCAAATCATCAACTCCTCGAGCACTCTCAAAGTCGTCAACATCACTGCCCTCATCGATAGTGGTGCTGAAATTTCTTGTATCAATTGGGACTTCGTTAAGAAGTACCATCTCCCTTTAGACTGCCTTGATAAACCATTCAAAGTATGAAATGCCAATCACTCAGACAACAAAAATGGCATGGTCAAGTTCACGACCACTGTCTTTGCTCGTATCAGCACAATAACCCAGAAACTTCTCCTCCACATTATCCACTGTGGACGTGAGAACATAATCCTTGGACATCCTTGGCTGAAGGCCACGAACCCAAAGATTGATTGGAAGAAGAAGATGGTCGAGATTGATGAGAAACTCGATCAGTCTATGGACTTGTATTTCTCCCATGCAGGTAATAGAGCAAAATACACCTCAAAGAACTCTAGAACATGGAAATGACCACCTATCGGTCATCAGAATTACGATAAAGAAGAATGGCATGTTCTCTCCACTTACCTCAATGGAGAAGACCCCAACCACTTCCTGAACGAAGCGCATAAATCCTATACGGTTGGACACATCACCCAAGCAGCATTCAGATTTTTTCCTAATTCTCCTGTTACTAAATGTCTCAGGAAGATTACCTTATCGACAGAACTCGCCCAGCAAGCAGAGCGAGAGAAACCGAAGCAGACACTTCCCACCGAATATAAAGATTTTGCTTCTATCTTCAAAAAAGAAGCCACTGATCATATTCCCCCCTCCAGACCATATGATCATGCGATTCACCTAGACAATGCCTTTGTTCCCAAGGTATCGAAGATTTATCTGCTCGCCCCTGATGAAAAGGAGGTGGCAGAGGACTTCATTGAAGAAAATCTTCGAACGGGTAAGATTCACCCATCGAAGTCGCCCCAAGCCTTGCCCTTCTTCTTTGTCAAGAAAAAAGATGGTGGCCTTCGCCCTTGTCAAGATTATCGGTATCTCAATGAACATACTGTTCGAGATGCTTACCCTCTCCCACTTGTCTCTGACTTAATAGATAAGCTCAAAGGTGTGAAGGTCTTCACCAAATTCGATGTACATTGGGGATACAACAACGTACGAATTAAAGAAGGTGATCAATGGAAGGCAGCGTTCATTACGCACAAAGAATTATTTGAACCAACAGTGATGTTCTTCAGACTGACCAACTCACCTCCCACCTTCCAGAGGTTCATGAACGATTCCTTCCGTGATATGATTGCAGAAGGCTGGCTGGTCATCTATATGGACGACCTTTTAATTTTCTCACCTGATGATGACACTCACACAGCACGCACTAAGCTCGTCTTACAGCACATGAAAGAACTTGATCTTTGTCTCAAACTGGAAAAATGCAAGTTTGCGACAAATGAAGTTGAATACCTCAGAATGATCATCAAACCCGACCAGATCACCATGGACCCTGTCAAACTGCAAGGGATCTCTGAATGGCCAACACCAAAATGAGTCAAGGACGTTCATTCTTTCCTTGGCTTCACTAATTTCTACAGGTGGTTTATACTGAAGTACTCTGATATCGTCCGACCCCTCCTTGATTTGACAAAGAAGAACGCTCCTTGGGACTGGTCCCAGAGCTGTGAGGAAGCATTCCAGAAGTTGAAGAAGATTTTCCTTTCACAGCCTGTCCTTACTATGCCCGACATCACCCAACCCTTCACAGTCGCCACCAACGCCTTGAAGTTTGCCTCTGGAGGTGTACTCCTCCAGGCCGATTCCAATGGAGACTGGTACCCATGTGGATACCTCTCCCAGACTTTCACCTCTGCTGAGCGGAATTACAATATCTACGATAAAGAGCTTTTGGCAGTAATTCGCGCTCTGAAAGTGTGGCACCACTATCTCCACAGATCCCCCCACACGGTGCAGGTTTTCACCAATCACAAAAACTTGACGTACTTCCGTCAACCTCAGAACCTTAACCGTCGCCAGGCACGATGGTTACTTGATCTCACTGATTATGACCTGAAGTTCTCCCACATCCCTGGGAAAGATCTCTCTGGTCCAGATATGCTCTCTCGCTGCCCTGACCTCATTCCTTCCAATGACACTGATAACACTGATGTCACCCTCCTTCCCATCAACCTTTTTGTAAATGTCATTGATACCTCCCTCTCCGATACACTTGCACAATCCTCTTCTTCTGACCCCATTGTTCAAACTGCTGTTCAGGGAATTGAACAACTTCCCACTCGTTTCTGATCCCACCTTTCTGATTGGCATTTTGACACTGGTGTTTTGACATTCCAGGATCATGTCTACGTCCCTGATGACACAACTCTTCAATGAATGTGCATACAGAAGCACCATGATCATCTGACCACCGGACACCCTGGGTATTTGAAAACCCGACAACTTGTCTCCGCAGAGTTTTGGTGGCCCAGCCTTGCTTCCTTCGTTAAACGATACATTGAAGGTTGTGCCCTTTGCTAACAGAATAAGGCGAATATGCATCCCACGTCCCCTCCCCTCCTCCCTATTCCTTCTTCTGCTTCCCATCCTTTTCAACAGATCTCTTGTGATTTGATCACTGATCTCCCTCTCTCCAAGGGTTTTGACATGCTTTTGGTCGTGGTCGACCATGGCCTTATGAAGGGGGTAATTCTTTGCCCTACCATGAAAACGATAACATCAGAAGGTGTCGCCCTTCTTTTCTTCAAAAAGGTCTACACTCACTTTGGCCTTTACAACAAGATCATTTCTGACTGAGGCCCGCAGTTTGCCTCAGCATTCGCAAAAGAACTTGCCAGACTCTTATGCTATGACCTTTCCTTGTCTACAGCGTATCATCCCCAGACTGACGGAGAGACAGAACGAGTCAACCAAGAGGTCAAAACCTATCTGCGGATCTTCTGTGGATCAAACCCCACTTCTTGGGCTGATATGATCCCACAAGCGGAATTCACACACAACCACTGCCCTCACTCCATCACAAACCAATCGCTGTTCTACCTCATGTATGGCTATGAACCCCGACCCCTCCCCATGATCATTATGGAAACAAACCTCCCTGCAGTTGAAGAACGCCTCAGAACCCTCTCTGTAGCACAAGAAGAAGCCCTGGCGGCACATGAATTGACCAGACAGGTGATGAAAGCATGGTCGAAGAAGCCCTTCACGCCATTTGCTAAAGGAGAAAAGGTGTGGTTAGAAGCACAGAACTTGAAACATTCTCTGCCAAATCCTAAGTTTATGCCAAAACAAGAAGGACTATTTACCATCACTGATGTCCTATCTCCAATCACATATAGACTCTGCCTCCCTCAAACATGGAAGATACACAACACGTTCCATGCCTCCCTCCTTACTCCCTACCACGAAAACAACACACACAGCCTGAACTTCCCAGCTCCACCCCTGGAACTTATAGAAGGTGAGGAAGAGTATGAAGTAGAACAGGTGATACGGCATAGAGGAACTCCAAGACACCAGGAGTTCTTGGTGAAATGGAAAGGATACCCCATGACAGACAACTCCTGGGAACCCGAGCAGAATTTGAAAAATGCCAAGGACATCCTCGATGATTATAAAAAGACTTGACCCAAAGTCTTTCCTCCTTCGTCCTCAATTTGCTCCATCCACCAACAACATCTTCGCTCAGCCGTTTATCTCTGCAGCAATGGCCATTCCCCAAGTGCAACCCCCCACCTACGAATACATTGAGCCCATTTATACTTCTGAACTCACCCCTCTGGTTGATGATACCTTATTATTAGATTCTATGGTTGCCGTTTTCTTAGATTCCCATATGGCCCTCATACTTGATTCTTTAATTGCTCCCTCTTCCCCCCTTCATTATTTAGTTTTAGCCCTTCAAAACAACAATCTGGTAATGGCTACATTGCCTGTCGAAAAAGAAACCCCCACCATTGCGCGTGCTGTGCTAGTTAGAGCCCTTGGAAGCCAACGGAGTATGATTGCCAGAGCACTAGAACAACTTGGAGGGTTAGCCATTGTGGAAGAAGCTGCCTGTCAACTCACCCTTATCAATGCCTTGGACGAAGAAGAACCACTCCCTGTACCACCCCCTCAGTCTCCCACTCCGCCAAGCTCTCCACCAGGCCTGCCTCCCCCGTCTACTCCCTCCGCATCTTCTTCTCCAATCAGATCTGCAGAAGAACATGCTCTAGCTGATGCCGAAACCCCATATCACACCGCCCTCCTTTCTCCTTCACACCTGATGTATTCACAGGCATGTTTTCACTGCCGCCAATTAGATCATATCCACGCTAATTGCCTCTTATACTGTTGTACCTTTTGCCATCGGCTCGCCCCTGGTCACCCCCAATACCGTTGTCCCTATCATTGGCATCATCGTACACCATCCAACTCCCCACCATCCTCCTGATCTTCTCGCCATCATTCTCGATGTTCTTCTCCCCAATCTCCAGCTGCTCCTACTGGTTGGAACACTATTTCAGACATAGATCAACCCTGGCCATGCACCTTTGGCCCCGACGCAGACTCCCCGCCCTCAGAACCTGGTTCCCCTTGATCAGATGTAGCAGATACGTCTTTCACTACTTCCCTTACTACCGAGTTGTCTGTCACTGCGTCCACCCGATCTACTGCATCATCAGGATTTAGTATGGTCATCCATCTTCCAGGATGACCTATCGAGGAGAATGATGACAATCTCTTCTGGAACGAAGAACCAGACTATGATCATGTTGGATTGCTAGCGCACAACTCAGTCGTGTGATACAGCGGACTGAGGTATCAACTAGATACAATGTACTTATATAAGGGCAAGTTCAAGTAGTTCAGCAGTACAGTACCAAAGAGGAATAAAAGGGTCGGGTATGAACAATGAGTAAGAAGTACTCCCAAAAGAACATACCCCAGGTGCTGAAGGGATGGAACGTGTATGCTCACGTGAAGTGCAATGACTGTCGGTGCCGGTCAGTCGGGTGGCTGCACGCCTGCTTGCTAATCCAACAGATCAGGATGCTTGGGATAATATTATGGGTGAATGGGCTTTCACTTCTTTTTAATTTTGATGTTTCTTTTGTAAAATCAGGTGACTTTACCCATACAAAGGGGGTAATGTTACAACTTTTCCCTTATACTCGTTTACCTTTACCTTTTCTTTAGTTGACTGTGTATTTCCTGGACACTTTAATGTGTCATATATGATTAGTCACGATCCATTCCAACACGGATCTCTTCTTTCTTCTTCTTCTACGCTTACTCATTATGATTAGGCAATTGTCTGTTCCAATATGGACTTTATTCTCCTTTCTTGTATTTCGCATACAGCCAATCAGCTATTCACTTCCACTCGTACGATATTCTCTTTTCCTTATTCTCTCTTGGTCTATGCATGATTACAATTAGTACTTAAACCGTTGATAGTGCAGCTTGTACACTAAGCTAGATCTACTCGAGACTTGAGTCTAATCCACTCTCTTCCTCTTGAAACGCGTCAGAGCTCGCATCATTGAACCTTCACCTCTGCTTCACCTGATACAAATCCTTCTGTGAAGGTAGTCTCTTCGGTCATTGTACTGTTGAGCTGACTTGTTTGCTTTATCGAGTCTACATTTGTTCCTACCCAGACCAAGCGTAACAGTACATATCTATAAACTCAAGTGCAATCTGTTTACTGACAAGCGCCCAATATATTATAACAACATTTTTGGCCACACCTCAGGTGTCTGTGCTGGTCAGTTCTGTGGCGCTTGATAATCCGATATATACATATGACTATATGAAGCAGGGCTCTCTCGTCATTGCATGCACGAGGTAATTGATTGATCGGAAGCAACCGGCGAGCTGTCGCTAGGTAGCCTACGACATTGGTTCTAAAGTGCATATGGGCTCAAGTACGGATTCCATCCAGCACCGATCTTTAGGTCAATTGACCGCGTAACTGGTAAATTTTATGCACCTCGACTGGACGCAACTTTCGAGAATCTCAAGTCAGAGAAAATTATGTTTCTGATCGCCAGCAGTGTCGCTTGTTTTCATGGTCCACAATTTTTAAGGCTGTGAACCTTTCAAAATCCAAACACCGCATTGAACTGCATAGGACGAATTGTTCGGCATCTAACGCGGCGGTTTCATGCGATGCGCCCGGCAATATGTACACAGTACCCAAGACCTTGATCAGCGATAAGGTTCCGTAAGCGTGGGATGCTATGCCAGTGAGCTGCCAGGCGATATAAGTGCGTAGCTAAACATTTTGGGTTCCTGCGGCTCTGAGGCTCTTCCATGGATGCCCTGTTTTCTTTTCCTACGGATGCCAATATGGACCAGATCAAGGTATTCGCTCTTCATCGTTGCAATGCCTCATAGCCAACCTTTTTGCAACGTAGTTTGTTTGGTGCCTCGTGATCGCGTATCCCCTGGGGAGCCTTTTCATAAGAATACCTTCTTCTCGACCTCGTCTCAAGCACGCTTTCAGCATTTTCATTTCTGCCGTCTTCTTTGTACTTATTCTCAACCTTCAATGGGGCTTTCTTCAACTCCTTGGTAGTGCTATTGGGACCTATTACACTGCTGCCAGTTTCCGAGGTCCCAACATGCCATGGTTTGTCTTCGTGCAAGTATAACTGTATTTTCTTCTCCTAATGACGGCATGCTCACATGCTTCTCAGTTTTGTTATGGGCCATCTTACCGCCAAGTATATAATATCTCATTGGACATAATGTCTGATTGTAACTGTATCAATAATTTCTCGCAGTCATGTTATCCGTGCAGTCTATATGACAAACCACGAAACGGCCGAGATCACTCGTTTTCAAATGATCCTTGCCGTGAAATTGACAACTTTCGCATGGAATGTCCACGATGGTGGAAGACTGCAAGAAGTTCGTTGTTTCTGCGTATTATTCTCATCGTTGTTGACTCTGTTGTAGGATCTAGACAAGTGGCAACTCGAGAATCGTGTCACAAAATACCCTACATTACTAGAATTCCTTGGATTCGCGTATGTCATAAGCACACCGTATTTGGGTCACTGACCTCTATACTTTGATCAGATTTTACTTCCCTGGAGTTTTAATTGGACCATGTATCACTCATGCGTCCTATAAGTCACTAATTGACGAGTCATTTTTCAATTCAGTCCAATCCAAAGAGCCGACACGAAGGGTAATTTTGGAGGGTAGAAAGCGCGTCGCGTATCGCAAGATGTTGACGGGACTTGCATTTTTGGGATTCTTTATCGTCACGAATCCATCCTACAATTATAAGACCGTTTTATCACCCTGGTTCGCTAAAAAGAACCTACTCTACCGGTATGACCAGCTCCTAGAACAATAACACCTCTGACTTGGGGAACATTTTAGGATTGTTGTTTTCCAATTTTTTGGGTTTGCTGAGCGTTGCAAATTCCACGCTATTTGGACCTTGACGGAGGTAGGGAACGATCGGGACTGGTGTGGAGTGAGCTGATTGGCACCATAGGGAGCAAGTATTTTGACTGGACTCGGCTTTACTGGTTTTGGACCTTCTGGCGAATCCACCTGGGAAGGTGCTGCGAACATTAAACCACTGGATATTGAGCTGCCCCCCAACTTCAAGGTTCTTCTGGATGCGTGGAATATAAACACGAACATATGGCTCAGAGAATGCGTGTACAAACGTGTCACTCCTAAGGGCGAAAAGCCGGGACTCCGCAGCACGCTGATCACTTCCTTGACGAGTGCATTCTGGGTAAGGGTGACGTCCGTTTCCCGATACAATGTTGACAAGGAGCAAGCAGCATGGTACCGCGATCGGATACTATCTTACGTTTATCTTTGGCGGCTTTGTTACTTATGTTGCTCGAAGGTGCCGTTCTGGATTCCGCCCGCTGGTCGTTGGACCTCCAGGAACGCAGGCCACTTGGATGAAGCGTGCCTATGATATTTTAGGCACCTTGGTTACCATATTATTGATTAACTTCACCACTTCACCATTCAGAATGCTAACATTTACGGACTCGGTGGAGGTATGGTCTCGTCTGGGTTGGTATGGCTTCTGGATCGTGGGGCTGGGTGTCGTATTCTTTGATACTGGAGGATCGGCATATTTACAAAGCTTGCAGAAGAAACGGGCTCGTAGTGTTGATACGAAGAAGTCTGATCACGGGCCTGCCCTCCTCCCTCTCGTTGTGGTTCCTTGGAACCTGCTGCGGAGGTGCTGAGAAAAGGGCTCAACTACGAGTCTGAGCGCCGAGCGCACGTGTTATCTCGCGTTTCCTAGAATGTATATTTAAGTTAATAAGTTAACTCTAACGCGTGTACAGTTCTTGCGGACCTGCGCTATGGAACCTTCCAGGTTTCAGCTCCTTAAATCAGCAATATATCTGCTGATCTGGTTCCAAATGGTCGGTAAGTGCTGGTCAATATTACACTCTACTAATAGAACTCGTACTTTGCCCTTGCACGTTAATTGCTAGCAATCGTGTACAAGCTTAAACTACTGGCATGCAGTATTCTTACGACGAATTACCATGCCTTTACGCATTATGCAGATGACTTGTTCCTCGTCCTCCTGGACTTCTCTTGCAAGCCAATTCGTCGCAAACGATCCCCTAGTAGTAGTTTCTGAAGATGAGTGCGTGGGAAACTTAAGTACATGGTCGCACTTTTGGTTCAGTGGGGTCAGGCTCTGTCCATCACCTAGACTCCTCCTTGGCACGATGG
>JBBPKB010000072.1:0-21774 GCA_038089035.1 Boletellus dicymbophilus
TGTTGATTCTGCAGTAGAGAGTAAGGTAGGAAGCACCAACTTCGTAAAGTAGAAATGGCCAAGTAGATTGGTCCCAAACTGAAGGTCGTAACCGTCGTCCGTAAGCATATCAATTGGAGGTGCCATCACACCGCTGATAAGACAATGAAATTGTGAACGACTCCATCTTAAACAGAATTCGAGCCTACGCATTATTGAACAAGACGTTCAGTTGTGTCTCCTTGCTATCGCAACTGTCAACTTTTCATAATCGTCAGACACATGTAGGGGCCTACGAGTTGAATTCCTCAGCCGCTTTCTTAATGCTCTTCAGGTTTGCAAGGTCTATGAGGAGGAGGTTGGCATCTTTGCCTGTAACGTTCTTGAGTTCTGCAAGAGTTGCTTCTCCTTTGGATTGATCGCGGGCGGTAATCCAAACTTTAGCATTCTTGGTAAGCAGAACCTAAGTACCAGCAAGTGGAAGCGGGGTGCTGGTGGCGAACAGGGATGGACTTACTCTGGCTGTCTCCTTGCCTATACCAGCAGTGCCACCGGTGACGAGGACCACCTTGCCGGACATGTCTGGTACATCTGCGGCTGTGAACTTGGGGCGACCGGAGAGAATGTTGTCATTAATAAAAGCCAACAAAAATCCCATATTGGATACTGTCCAGGAAAAAGGTCAGGGAAAAGGAGATGAGTTTAGCGCAACGGGCGGATCTGAATATATATCGAGGACAGAGAGGAATAGCCGGAACTTCTCTCAGCGGACACGATGTGGGTGGTGCCGGCGAGGCTTGCCAGGATGACGAGGACAAGCCGGCGCAATTACGAGGGTGATAATATCAGATTACGGCGTTCATTGATGGATCGTCAGATGATACAGCAAGCCTAGAGGGCAAAGACATGCTGAACGAGTGATATTAGCGACTAATCTAATTTAAGTAATTACGGACCGCAAGCATGTTAGTAGAACACTGCCACTGTATAGCTGCGGAACTCAAACAACTTGGACCTTGGCAAATGTATCCAGATGTTAATGCACAGACTGCTATTGATTTGAAGGCTGCTCGGGACAGCGTCTCGTTTGAATTGCAATCAGTTCGGGACTACCTTTTCGGTGACTTGTCCATCGTTATTGGCGCCTAATACTAGCATTAACGAAACATACGATTCGGTTTAGCTGGTAGGCATAATTGGGAGTGCTTTCAGCAGATTGAAGGCATTCTTCGTAGCGAGCCTGTGTTTGACAAAACGTCCAGGTGAGTAAGCCGGAGCCCTAGCTCTTCGCCGTCCGTTTACTATTCTCAAATATCAAGGGATTTCATCGGGAGAGTCGAAGCGTATAAGAGGGCTCTAGCGATCACTAAACGCTTGACAGAATTGCAGAGAATACATCGATGGACGTCAAAACAGACAGCCCAAGCCAAGCTCATCCTGTCAGAATCGCTTCCGATCAGTCTACATGACATTGGTGTGTGATGTGACTTATGTTCCAGCCGATTCGCCGAGCTCACTCTGTGACAGCCTTTGAACCTGTATTTACTGGTCAAGGATCTGCGGAGCTGGTTGACGAGTATTCGGAACTCGTGGCTAACAAAGGAATACACGGGTAACACCCTTTCTCTGCACATCTCGATATCCTGTTCCAAAACATCAAAGATGTTACATGCAAACAGAACTTGGTCATGGTACAAATGTTGCAAGACTGGAAACAACAGCGACATACTACCCTGATACCAAGGAATTCGAACTTCATTCGCCAACCTTGACTAGTACAAAGTGGTGGATTGGTGCGCTGGGGAAGACGGCCACGCACGGAATTGTGCAAGCGAAATTAGTCTTACCTGGCGGCGAGGACATGGGACCTCACCTCTTTTTCGTCCAGTTGCGATCACTCGGTTTGTCTTGGAACTCGTGGTCTTCTTCATATTGTCCAATATTCCACAGAGGATCATTCCCTATTGCCCGGAATTACTGTTGGAGATATCGGACCTAAAGCTGGAGGAGGTAAGAGCCCCCTTATCTTGTTGTCCAAACTGAACCGTCAATCGCTTCTCATTGACAGGACTACCTTCACTGGACAATGGATACGCTAGATTTGACCAAGTCAGAATTCCTCTGAAGAACATGTTTTCGAGATTCGCAGTGGTTACTGAAGATGGTCGATATATTAGGCCAAAGAATCCGAAACATAGTTTTGGAGGCGTACGTCTGTTTTGTTTTATAAGCTTGATTGTATGCTCAGTGCTCCTTCCAGATGTTATATATCCGAGCAAGGTAGTCAAGCCAAATGTCACCGTTTCTACTCATAACGACTGCTCTTAGCATGGTTACAACTGCTGGATGGATATTGGCAAAAGGTTTGACCACGATTCTGAGGCTTAACTTTCTTTGATTTACTTGAGGAAAAAAAAGGCATCACTATCGCAATCCGCTATAGTACCGTCCGCAGACAAGGGGAACCTGACCATCAGGGACTAGAGCGTCAAGTTATAAATTATCCCTCCACTTACTATCGCCTTTTTCCTATCCTCTCTCGCTCGTATGTGTTCATTGGACTGGGTCGTCAAACGGTTCGTTTTTTTCACTGTCCAGATGTATGTTTGCCTTAATAGGCGATTAGACCAAATCCTTTTCCGCTTTTCAAGAACAAATTCAACAAGGCGAATTGCGGTACCTTGCCGAAATTCACGCATTACTCTGTGGCTTAAAAGTTCTGGTCACTACTGAGACTGTTGACAGTCTCGAAATCGCACGCCGTGCCTTGGGTGGACATGGTTACAGTATGTTTGCTGGAGTCGGACGTCTCTATGCAGACTATCTTCCGGCTGCAACGTAGGTTAATTCTACGTGCCAACTGACGTTGTTGACTGTCTGCTAGGTTTGAAGGCGACAATTTCGTGCTAGATGGGCAAGTCGTCCGCGCGGCTCTCAAATCATACAACCTCTCGACCACCGCTCCTGATCGTCCCCCGGATTTGTATTCGAACTATACTCGCCTCCTCAACGGCGATCAATCGCTACGACCGGTGATCAGCGGAGAGACGTGGCAGGACTACGCATCCATTATCTATCTCCTGGAGTGGCGTGCTGCTCTTGCAATCCAGAGCGCCGCGTGGAACGTAAATAACCCAGACGCCGGCATCAATCGCAGACTCTCGAAGGCGATCACTGAGGCGTTTGTCGCGACCCAGGTGGGTGAAATGATGTCTGACTTAAACCGACTACCGCTGAACGAAGCTCGTGCCCTCGGAGACCTGTATCTTCTAGTACGTTGCGTGTCGGCTCATTCACGTGGAGCACCTAATTATTCGCTTGCCCAGTATCTACTGACCACAGTGGAAGAGGCCTTAGTCGATCTCTTTACGTTTGGTTTGCTGTCGCGCGCTCCTGATCAGACGGACCCGACGCATAATCTGCGCGCAGCCATCGACGCCGTCTGTATTCGTATTCTCCCGAACGCTGTCGGATTTACCGACGCGTTCTCTTTTCCTGACTGGACGCTTGATAGGTTTGTTTTTTGAATTCCGCCTTAAGATTGGCATTTTAATTCTTCCCTTTTAACACAGTGCACTTGGTGTGTTTGATGGACGAGTCTACGAGGCATTATGGAAGCGTACCCAGCTCGAACCTCTCAACCAGACGACCATCACTCCTGGATACGAGGCAAGTCTCTTGCGGTTTTCTGATGGCATCAACTCAGCCACTTGCAGGAATATCTTAAGCCAATGTTAGAAGAGGGGAGAAGGATAACAAGCGCTGGGAAGAGTCGACTTTGATACATTTCAGCACGTAAACAGTTTCGTGACGTTAGCCTCTGCCAACACGTAAATCTATCAAATTACTGATGTCACTTTTCTACGGTGAACGCCCGAAACCAGTCTCGCGTGGCCTCGAACACCACCCTCGCGGCCTCCACGCCGTCGATTGGATGTGTCTCCTTCGGGAACACCAACAGATCAACTACCTGCTTCCTCCCCTTTAACGCGTGATAATACCCCCTCCCCTGCATCGGCGGCACTCGCAGGTCATCTTCGCCCAACAGTATTAACACTGGCACCTTTACGCGCTCCACGTGTGCTATCGGCGAGGCATCGTAGAGCGCCGAGAAGCTCTTCGGGGTGACGTGCGTGCCGTTGAGATCAAACGAAAGCCCGAATTCACGGAATGCCCAGTCTGGAATGTCCGACGTGCAGAACTCGCCAGCAGATATGACGGGGTTACGCAAGACGGCTGCAGTGAACGTGTCCGGATACTGGGCAATCACTGTCAGTATTCGTCAGTGTAGGGCTCGTCTGGTTATGGTGCGTTCGGCCGGAGGTCGGGAACGCGACTTACGATGCGCAGCGAGGAAGCCTCCGTGGCTACCGCCCTGTATGACCTGTCTTCCTCGCTCGGACAGTCCAAGCTTGATGAGCTCCTCGACGGTCGCGATGCAATCCGCAACGTCGAGCGTGCCGCACCTTCCGATGAGTTTTTGGATATATTTTTCTCCATAGCCCGTTGACCCGGTGTAATTCGGCAAGGAAATGGTGACTGTGAATTCGTTTAATCACACCCCCACAAAGAAAAATCGAAGTTGCATAGGTGAAGAGTTCGACTTACAGCCTTCAAGGGCATAAGCGAGAACAGCGGGCGTAAAAGACGTCATGCTGGACGCGTGTGGCCCCCCATGTGGAATTGTCAAACAGAAAGGTTTGTGACCTTGCGCAGACTTTTTAGACCGAATGATTATTGTCTCTACGGGGTATTGATCTGGGATTGGTATGATGCTCGCGTCAAGGTTATCTATGGCTTCCTGAACTGCAACCCAAATTAGGAGCGCGATATGCTCTCAAATCACGACACGAACGTTTTGGAGAAATGTTTGGTTTGTCGAGGACCAGAATATCATCTACGGAGTAATCTTGCGTCACAGTCACGAGAACGGTTTCAGGCGGGGAGGTAGGGGTACTCCGCGAGCATATTATTGACTGCGCTCCGTCCGTTTCGAGTAAATTCCAACTGTATAGCACTTGGCCATCCAAGACAGGTGTCAGATCGACCACAGCACCGCTCTCCACGTCAACTGAAATCAGAGTCGGACGAGAATGCCAAAGGGACTGTATCAAGACGTATGTCTTGCCGCCCAGCCTGAGGAGCGGGCTATTGGCCAAGTTGTATTCAGTGTACAAACCCGGAAACTCTTGTGCAGAAGGATCATATACTGCCTCCACAAGGAATCTATCTCCTGCAGTGCCCTTCAAATCGCGAACATGTAGTGACACTGTAGATGCATGCGCCGCGCCCAACGGATTGGACAGCCAGAGTAGAACTTCTGGAACATGATCTTCGTCGAATAGAATGCGCGGCGAACGCGAGTGGCGTTCGGGAGTCTCTATTTTGATGGCTTTGCACGCTGTAGTTGCGATTGTTTCTAGAACCGCGTTCGGAAGAATGAGTTCCCATATGCTCGTCGGTCGATTGAAACATGCTTTGACACCCAACAGCCGCCCATCATCAGTTTGCTGGTATCCTGTGGCATAGAGACGTGTCTCGGTGACGAAAATTGCCTGACCAAAGAGGACTGGGGTATCAGAAGGTTGATCTAATGAGAGCATCGTGACGAATGCAACTGGTATCTTGTCATTGCCGATGTGTGACGAGCCGTTTGGGGATCGCCAGCGGAATACGAAAAGAGCAGGTCGTTTCTTAGTGTACAACTGTTCACCAAAATGAGGAACATAGCGAAACTTCGGGTACGGATCGTCTTCTGGTTTCTCGACAGTCTCTGGGTTGGCTTCGGCGGTGTACACTAACGCAGTTTCGGATGGGGTAAAGGAGAATGATCTAACATAATCTAAGACAGTGAAGACAGTGAGCGCCACGGAGAAGCCTAGAATAAGGTTGTAGTACCGTCTGTGTGGAACGGGCCATGCTGCTTTGTGACCTCCAACGAGGCCTCAAGCTGGGCGCCGGACCAGACCTCGACGTGACGCTTCTTCGTACCGTTGGCATCAGATGATTCTTTGAGAAAAGCGTGACGCTTTCCCGACGGCGAGAAAAGACTAGCCAAGATGTCTGATGAATCGTGGTTGATCGCGGAGGATATTACTGGCGAGTCGATGATCGGTGAACTGGCACTGCCCAGGGTGAACGTCTTTGTGAGAGACCGCTTCACGTTTCGTTCGTGGTCGCGAGCTGAATAAGAGACGCGGACGACTGCGATGACGAAGTCAGACCAAAGTTCCAGCTGTCGGCAGAACGATCTTGCACACCTGAGACACCAGATGTAGTAGCCGCGGTGTTCGTGATGAACTGGGCAGAGGTCGGCACGGGCAGCTCTGCGAGTTCTTTGTAGAAAGGAGAAATTCCGCTGTAGCGCAGAAAGGACATGATTGCGATAGCAGATAAAAGTGCGAGTACATACCTATCTTGTCGACGCCTTATATTACTGGTCGGCTGAAGGCCTTGTTACATAATGAAGGTCAGTCGGTACAAGTAGGTCTTGCCCACCAAAGTTTGAAGACATCAACGCTCGGGCCACGAGTCTCACCGACCAGAAGAGAATGAAAAGGGTAGCTGAGGAATTTGATTCTTAAGACCGCTTCAAAATTGGCGAGACTCAATAATTGATTCGGGCCAGCGGCGTGACGGTCCCAAGGACATCGTTCTTCAATTCGGGACCAAGCTCTGCTTGTTTCCTAATGCCAACTGTACGCCAGCAACGCCGAGTATCCGATTAATGTGCTCGCGATCGATAATGACATTAGCACCCTCACAGATGAGCCATTGATACAGTGGTGACGGCGGTGCTTGGACAAGCCAAGGATGCCCTTCCCTATTCTCAATTCGACTCGTACCTGACCATCTCGAATATTCGTTGAAATGGAATACAACATCTGGTACTTCGCTAAAAATACAAGCCAGATGTTAATAGTGGTCTTCAACTTGGGTCCCACCTCGAGCAACTACGACTCCTCGGCTTTGGCCTTTTTCGACGCAGTGATTGTCGGCACGCCCTCCCCGCGTATACCTACGTCAGGTCCACCATCTGGCTCGACCGCGCGCTTGCGTTTCTCGCCCGTCTGAGACTCGCTCTGAGAAATAACTGGAGGAGCATCTTTGATTTTGTCCCTGGTTTTCTCCCGATCACCTCTGCTATTCCGACCGCCGCGGCCCCCACGGCCACCTCGCCCGCCACCCCGCCCCGAACTGCCCTTGCGCAGTTGCGATCGAGAAAGCGCGGATTTCGCCGCAAAGTTGGCACGGTCAATCTGGAATTGTTCTTCTTCTTCCTCTGGTGAACCAGACGATAACAGTTTCAGCGTGAACATGTGGGTGAAAAGATGGATCAACGTGGGCGCGTACCGTCTGGAATGGACCACTCGACCTCCTTCGAGTTGACGGTCTTCAAGTTCTCCTTGACATATTCTATCTCGTCTTCTTTCAGTGTCTTTTCAAATCCGACTAACCCAGAGTCATCTCCCTTTGCAAATTGGATGTACGGAACGCGCGCGAAGCGTTCTCGAAGAGGAGCCTGAGGAATGATGATGATGAGAGTCGGGAATCTTGATTAGATCGACACGCGTGCCTTCATCTCTGTAAAGTTTGCGTCGCCACCACAGCCCATGAATTTCAACGTGGCGCCTCTGATGAACGGGACGTCCTCAGTCTTGACATAACCGACCCCATCTTCATTGTCATCGTACACGCGAATCTTACTTCCCATGAACTCAAGGAAAACTTCGGGTTTTTCTTTCGAGTTCCCACTAGCTTTCGATTTGGAAGGGTTCTCCATTTCCCGGAATGCATTGAAACCCTTTCTGGAAGTGATGTTATTTCTGCGGAGATCGGCGGCCTTTCCTGTGAGGCCCTTTTCCTTGATTTTCATGTCACAATAGGCCTCCCTGTTGTGAACCAGACGATAAGCTTGGAATACTACAAAGGCAGAACACCATACTACCCACTTGGACATGATCTTCAATTCCTGGCCATGCCAGGAGGGTTTGGGTTCGGCGTTCAAGAAAGCACCCACACCAACTATATCAGCAAACTCTACGAAAACGGAGCCCTATGGACAAAGTTGTAAGATCGAGCAAGAAGCAGAGGCGGAGCGAACTTTGAATTCTTTTTTCCCGTCGACGCGACGCATCCTCACTGCATTTACCTTGCCGTATGATTCGAAGAACGCCTCTAGTTTTTGTTGTAGGCCGGGTTCCTCATTTCCAAACCCTTTCTGTAATATAAAACAAAATGAGTTGTGCGTAACGGGGCATAGGCGATCTCAGGCAGGAAACGAAAATGCAGAAACGCACGGCATACACGCTCCGCTCGAACTGGTCCTTGGGTTTTTGTACCTCAGTCGCACGGCGGACGTTCTCCCCTTTATCGTCCACCTCGAGTTCGGTGCTCGTCTTGAGAGCGCGAACAATGAATTCACGGCCCTTGACGGCATGATCGCGCATACGCTTGAAGGATGAAACGGTCTTGATAGGGACCCAGTGGTCATGATTCGCGGTATGGAGTGTCCACATGAACCTATGAAGCTGTCTGTCTAGACAAACGATCAAGAAAAAGGGCCAGAACATACTTGTCGTAGGGAAGGTTCGAGTCGGCGAAGTAGAACTCGACTGGAAGACTTGGTGGAGGGCAGGATCAGGAGAATCAAGGGACATACCTTGTTTGCAAGTAGCCGCGAGAGACTCGTCGTCATCGTGCGTCGCGGTGCTGGTGGATGCTGGCTCTGGGATATCGAGAGACATGCTTGGTCGGGTTTCGCCGGAGAGTCCGAGCCAATGTTAGTAGCTACAGGAAAGCTATCATTTGCCTATCGATACGCTCACTCCGTTCTACCCACGCAGCACGAACTGCGATCTCAGGCGGCTTTTTGTCCCCTGGTGACCAGCCGTTCTGCAAGTGGCTCTGAGCAATGAGCCTAGTGTGACTAAGATAACGGAACATCCAGTGATTCCCACATGAGCTACCCAGAATCGTGCCATCAAGATCACGTTCACCAGTGGTCACCGGCCACGGGTCATATCTGTGTCCAGGGTGGCTTCTCAGCTGAACCGCCGACCGCTACTGCCTTGTACCGTCAGACTCCACCCGACCGGCCGCAACTTGTAGGGAGGAACTCTCGAGTCAGGACGAACACAACACAGGATCAGGTATGCACGTACACTGCACTCGATGCTACTTCCTGGCACCTAGTATAAGCCATCGCGTGCCGATCAGTTCAACTAACACGAATACCCAGCACAAATATTCGCACCGAGAGCCATCCGGATTCTCGTCCTTGCATACACTATTTCCGAGGGCTCTCGCATTCGTCAGGTGGGAAGCGCGATGACTACGGAACGCCCGGGTTGAAAGATGGTCGCCGCTGGGCGGGATTCATGAAGCAAGTAACGACGGCATCGCGGTATGAGCACTTGTTCCTCACAATTAACAAAGATGGCGTATTCACAGGTCCGACTCTATCAGATCAAACTTACTACGCGTCCTTCTCTGCTTCTTCCCTGCTTCCCGAAAACATTACCATTGGCAACCAACAACATCCATTTTTTTTCAGTCGACCACCCTCTTGTTCCCACTTGATCAACCGTTGATCTCCGGTGTTAGGCTTGAAATGGACATGGAGTTGTCCCGTCTGATTCCTATGATATAGAGCTTCTATTTCCCACTTTATGGTGTACGTTAGATCGTTGACTACCGCGCCCACTGCTGATTTCACTTTTCAGTCCGAGTCAGAGGTAAAGTCAGGGCGACAGGGTGTAATGCATCGCAAGGCGGCCCAACCGCACGGCCGGACTCAGTAAAACTAATGTACATGTGCCGGGGTTTTTGATTACGTACTCACAATCGCATCTCAAGTCCATGACGGAGTTCAGGTTGCGGATACTGGCAGTGACCACCTCCGGCGTACTAGTACACTGATGCGATATGGCAGGTGACCATTAGCCTTAGCTGGGTCAGTGCCGTCGATCCGACTGACCGGTGGCCACTGGCTAGGACTCGGAGTTGTAGTTGTCCGAGCTCGGTCCACTGTGCCAGTGGAACTCACTGACAAACTCAGGCTGGTTCCCTGCTCAGAATGTTCCATCACAGTAAAAGGTTTGAGTTCGCATGCACGTAAATTGTGTCGGGTTCCTCGGAGATCAGTAAATACTCGTCAGAAATCACTCCCTCAAGTTGTAAATATCGAACGGAAATGAAATTGTTGGAGCACAAATAAATAACTAAATATACAAGATGGCTACCTACAGGAGTAACCCTAGTTGTTCATGTTACATGGCGCATGCCGGCGGAAAGACAAACTCAAAGTGAAGGTCATATCCCGTTTGTGATTTAAAAGGCCCCGGGTACAAAAAGAGGTACGACCAGGTTTTCTCGATTGGTGACATCGACACCACGAAAATACCCTTCAATGCGTGGGATACGCCATCAACAACCGTCGAACGAAGAAATAAACATAGGACGACGTCCGTGAGTTGGAGAACCGACACTTACTCGGACTGAGATAGTACCACAATACCGTCCCTTGCACAAAGTTCTCTAGCGCGTGTAGATATCTCGCCAGCTCGCGATCCACGTCTGCGCCGAACGACGGCAGCTTGCTCTTGAGTGCAATATAATCCTCGGTCCGCTGAGCTAGCATGTCTGTCAGGATATCGATGGCAGCTTGCAGACCCACGTCGCGTTCGTGCATGATGCAAAACACCAGGTTTTGGTAATCTCCATCCGCCTGTTCCTTCTGTCGCCCAAACAATCACACGTCAACACCATACCCGCCTCAGAAAAAAAGAAGAAAAAAGAGATCTCACGTTAAATGAGCAAAGATCCTGTGTCAAAAAACAGGAGCAGACGTCAACGGACCATCACCTCATGTAGAGAATTCACACTGACATTAGGCCAGGTCATGAGATCATTCGTCGCATCGGACATGGCTCTGATAATCGGGTTCTCGAAAACGTGATCCGGGAGGTCCAGGTCGAGTGAATACTCGACCATCGCTATGGAAGCCACGTCACATCAACAGATACCCCGTTACCCCGAGATGCACCGGAAACAAGTTAATAACACACCTTCGACCATCGCGCCGCCGATTGTGGCACGCCGCATGAGAATGAATTCGTCCACAGGGGGAATGCGATCCTGAGACCGATTCCAAGACTGAGTTACTTGTGAATCGCTCCACTCTACAAAAGCACGAATAAATCTGTAGTAAACGGTTAGAGCCAGTGAGTCCTTGAATAGAATGAAACTAAATACCGCTTGCAAGCGCCGGGAGTAGAAGTTTCGCGAATACGGGATAAAAGGCTATAAGGTATTCTTCAATTTTGTCATCGTTGTAATACCAGAGAACTGCCCACTCGTATAACATGGCAGCATAGGGATATTCTGGGCGAGCGCATTCCGGATTCGTGACAACGCTCATCGAAATATCATGCCCCGCCCGAACAACACCAGGTTCTGATTGAAGATCGCCCTCATCCGATAAATCATCGGTCTGAATTGAAGAGTTATTAGCACAAAATACGTTATATGTAGTGATATGATAAACATACAGAGAAAGCCCAAAAGAAGAACATGATGCACGTAGTAAGGTGCTTTAAATCGGCATCGGGGAAGCTAAGAGCAGCAAACAGATCGAATTGGCCGTAGTTTATAAACTTGGATCGTTTCCGGTCATCGTACAGATGTATGCTGACACAAATGTAAGCAGTGCAGCATCATCATGTGCTGAAAGGAGATACCTATTGAACCAGACGCGAGCTGCTTGATCAGCCCCTGCTTGATGATCATTCACTCGCAGTTCGCATACACGTCCGGTAATTGCAGCAAGGTCTTTCAGGCAGAATTGAGATGGCAGGAAATCGAAAATCATTAGGAGGTCACGTCAAAGAAGCAGATGTGTAGTAGAGCTCAGAGGTCGTGTTAGGAAACGCACCTTGTTTCAGTCCTTTTATACAAAATTATAGCAAGAGGATGACGCTAACAATACCCAACGACTAACCTAAAAAGAAGCAGAGGCAATGCTAACACCGTCGCTAGTGCCTGTATGGCGATAGATATCGCATGTGAAAGAACCCAAGGACACCGCGTTGTTCGTATCTCGGTAGTTTGCCAAACTGCCGGGGATACGCTGAGATGAGATGATCAAACCAATTGACGAAGGAACCTTGAATGCTCTGCTAACGCTTAGTTTGGAACCTGAAACGCCTTCAACCGAACGGAGAGGAAGGCATATGTCGGCTCAGTACTATGTCCGTCCTGTTGAAACATGCACGATAATATTCGTTGTCTACCATTCGTGACTGACTTTAAAACATTGCTTTACTTCGACTGACCTTACGACAAACCACGATAGCTCAGCTCAATCGCCCCGAACTGCGCTGTAACCTCCGTAATACTAAGTGTGAACAAAAGAGAGGCGAGTCGAACCTTGGGAGGAAAGAACTCCGTGAATGAAGTTCACAACTTCGATATAAGCTGTTACTTGCGTCCTGATATTTCAGTGCCAAGATTTTGTTTGTCGGGTCTCTCTTGATCCTACTGGCTTCCATGGCCTGCGTCGGAGACTTATTTTTCTTCGGATTTACCCATGGTCTGTCGGAGATCAGCCCGTCTACGGTACATATTTAGTCCCTTATCCTACACTCACTACCTTTCCTTTTTCGGACTACCGTTACTTCAGCAGCGACGCGCGTTCTCACCAGTCCATTACTATTGACTGGAGGTGAGCTCGTACTAAACACTCGTTATATATATTCGATACTCATCACATGTACAGACTTACAGTCTCTACCGTTAGCACGTCACACTTCGTTATGGTCCTCTTCCGATGACTATTCGGCAACAAAACGATCCGATTTATGGCGACCTGTCTTTGAGGAATGGTAAACTTGGATCTACGGTGCATGGTTTCAGCCATTTTTTGTATAGTAACATTCAAATCAATATGACTGAAACAACTATATTCCAAAAGGATACTATGGCTGACCACGGTGTGCAGACTCAGAGCGTATCACTTGGGTTGGTATAGGACAACAGGTTGTGTCGGACACATTCCGAGTTTCTTGGCACTCCTCAGTGCGACATCTGGTAGCCTATGTGTACCTATACGGACAAAAATCCACTAACACTACATTTCGCACGTGGATCGGATGCATGTCGATGTTCCCTGCCACCGGTGCACGGCTATCGTCGGCTTCCATCGGATTGTGTAGGCAATGCAATGAGGCTGAGACTCGTCACAACTATCACACTCATACCGAATTCGAGTGGATTGTTTTCTGGGCCGGGCATTGGTTGGTTGGATAAATTTATTGCCCCTCAAGTCACCCAGACAACACTCCGAGATAGGCACATCAAGAGATATGCTAGCTGCCGGCGCGGCGGTGACCGGCGACCTGTGCATACTTGCCCGCAAATAGGTCAGTGAGACACTAACCAATTAAGTACAATTGGGAAGCTCATATTGCATAGGTTTTTTGGAGGTCCCGAGTCAGGCCCAGAAAATTAACATAAAATTGCATATTACAAAAGGATTAAAACTCTCCTAGCATTATCATACTCAATATGAAATGGAAGCCCCATTCTAAATCCACCAATCTTCGACCTGCAAAATAGCAGAAACATGGCAACAATAACACATCCAATCTCTTCATCTCAGCAGTAACACAAGCCATGTTATCATCTCACCTTCACTAACTGGCTCTCTGTTTGATATTTGCCTAGACATTTCTTAGCCTGGAATTGTTGAGCACTTCTACACACAACATCAGGAAGGACTGAAGTTTGAGCAAATGACAATCCAAGTGTTCTGTCATTGGAGAGGCCATGAGTTGTAATGAGGCCTAATGTTGAACAGATGCTGGTGTTTTCAAAAAAGTGAAATTGTTTTGGATCTAATACTGAAAAAGAAGCAAAAATGATTCAAGGATAAACGAGTTCTTCTTGATTGGTAACAAAGGCAAGGAGGAGATCATAAAGGTGATTAACCATGAGCTAGCCATAGCAAGTAGTGAGGTCATTGAAGTTAATTCAGATGAGGAGAAGGATGTACCAATTATGTCCTATATATCAAAAGTCAAGTGATAGTATTCTGCATACAACTGTAGCACATAGTATTGGAATATGGTGAGATCAAAGACACCATAATTGAGCCAGTTCTGTGCATACTTACAATAACAATAGTTTGTCATGGCAAAGCAGATTGCTATTTATAGAGTCACTAACTCAGATATTATTGTTGATGAGTAAGCAATGTGACCATAATGTCATATTTTTCCCTATGCAATATGAGTTTTTCAACTGTATGTACTTCAAAGTATGGGGTAGCATTTTCTCACACACAGAACTGCACAAATAACCCAGAATGTCAGTCACACACATAACATAAGTATTTGTACATGTCCATGTTTGGTCAATGGCCGGTGGTGGTCTCTATGCACTCCAAGTTTCCAGCCTAAGTCCATCCATCCCGGATCATGAAAGCCTAAAATATGGTGTCCGCTTAGTCATTCTCAGGCTAAATCGACCTGCCTGCTACAGTCTCGAAAGGACATGACGGTGAATTTCTACTTAACCGTTCAGGTTCATGGTACATGCATATATCATATTGGTAATGTCAATATAGTGTGAGCGCAGTATGCACGCCAACATTTTGCAATGTTTAAGTGGGGAAAGCCAGCACTGGAATAAGCTATGCCATCAGTTACGATATCCCGGCGGCACTGGGAGTTAAACTTACATCCGGAAGCTCGAAGCCATGGAGGGGCCATCACTAACTGTGCCAAGTACATACATACTAATCCTACGTAGTTATCTATAAATTGCATTGACGCGACGGCATCTGGCGAAAAGTATTTTACTGTCGATGATCATCAAGGCACCGGAGGATCGGAGCAACCAGATGGTCGGCTGAAAGTCTGCATACTAGGTACGTGAAGACGTCAAGTTATATGGCACCACGTAGTGCAGTCAAGTGAGAATATTTCTGGAGCTGTGAGTCTAGTTTCTCTGTAATTGAGCGCGGCACAGCAAGTTTCATACTTAACTGCGGCCAGGGGAAGCGCACCTCGGATTTGGAGTCCTAGCAGGATGCCTACCGAGGTTGTTCGGTAGTCAATGCCGGGTGGTCGCGATTACGACCAATGATTCTGGATTCAAGTTGCTTCCGATGGTGTTGACAGCTAACTTTACCTTATTGGCTACTGGTGGCAGTGCGCAGGTCGACATCAACCTTCCGCGGTGATGGATACATATTGCTCACCGGAATTAAGTAATGGCACAGTGCCAGCCAGCGAATCACATCCTATGTTCGAGCCAGAGAAAACATTAACCCCGATTCCCCGAAAACTCACTGCACCCACGTTCGGAAGCGGAGGCTGAGAACGGTGATAACATAGTCATCAATTGAATGTGTGATTTAACTTCACAGAGACATAAAATTAGCGTCTACTTCGTCGCATCCAACAGCCTCTTTTCCGCTTCCCTGAAATTGATGACTTCCCAAATCGCATTGAGATACTGTTGATGTGTGAAGATTGTAAGTGACCCTTCACACGACATTGCAAACCAAAGAATAAAGAACTTACATCGGCTTTGACATTGTGATACTTTTCAAAACAGTTAGATCCCGCATTCGTCTCGTAGTCATCTAACCTACCTGGAGGTAAAAAGCGTGTTCCCAAATATCCACGCCTATGATAGGTACGTGCGCTAAAAAAATAAACATCAGTTCAGACTCATCCACACATTCGACGCACACACAGATTAACGGGTCCTGGTTCGGAGTTGTCACGATTTCGAGCTTTTTTGTTGTCTCATTATATCCCTGCGAATACCGCAAGTGTCAGTAATGCGGGGGCCCACCGCGTTGTTTCAACTCACAAGCCAGCCCCAACCACTACCTTGAATACTCGCCGTTGTCGCGTTGAACTTCGTCTTAAACGCCTCCACGGATCCAAAGTCGCGCTCCAACGCCTGCTTCAAAGGGCCACCCGCGAGCTTACCCCCGTGCTCGCCCACAGGGGACAAGTTAGTCCAAAACAGGGAATGGTTGATATGTCCTGAATTTTTCGTACACACGCCGACCGTTCCCTAAGCACACACGCGAGCGTGTAAGAGGGAACCCACCTCCACCGTTAAACTTGAGAGCAGACTGCAACGCAATCTTCTCACGCGTGCTCGCTGACTCGGCGTACGCCTTCTCGGCTGCGTTCAGCCCGTTGACATATGCCTGGTGGTGCCGCGTATGGTGCAACTTCATGATTTGCTCGGAGATATGGGGTTCGAGTGCCTGTATATATGTGTGCATGTGCCCTCTTGTCATCCGAACCGAAACATACACACATTGTACGCATAGGGCAAGTCTGGAAGAGTATGCACCAAAGCAATGTTGCCCTTTCTGGCAAGTGTGCGGGCGAGAGCAGGTCTCAGGGTAGTCACAGCGATGGACAACATGATTGAAGGAAAAGACTCAGCAACTGGGTGTGGTCGGAAACACCCACCTTGATAAGGTAAATGATTACGTAATTTTTTTTTCCAAAATTGAGGTACAAGTTCCTCCATCACATATTATTATATCTGCGCTAAGTATTCTCGACGGGAGGTATGAGAGAGGGAAAAAAGTGTTCTATCTTATTGCCTAAAGTACAAAAAAACAAGGTAAATCGGACCTAATAACAGATTAACAAGGTGCGCACGAATGCTATCGAGCTATCGAGCGACAGCAATACTCAGTCTTGTGCGCAGGCAAACGGACTGAATATATTCATACCTATCGAGCGACAGCGGTACTACGGAAACGGTAAGCTCGACTAGGTATCGTACAAAGATAAAAGGTTCACCTCAAACAAATACGCCTAATATACGAACGGGCGGGCGCAGTATACGAGACAAAGAGTGAACGGACAAAAAGGCGTGTTTGGTCCCTAGCGGCCCAAGCAAGATGAAGGAAACATACGGTACATTTTTGGGCGCTGCGGCCCGGGACTGAGCACGGCTTGCTCAATCCAACACCTAATGCGTCAACAACAGCAGTTACACTTTTCGCAGTTATAGTATGGGTGTAGAATGCACTAATACATCTCCCCCTCATTTTTTGACTTTTTCTGAGGGTGTAGAGAATTTCTGACATTTTGCGCTGACACTTCGGGTCACACAACCAGCAGCAGCGGGTTCTCAAATGTTCGATTCCCAGTACGTCACGTAGATGCCAAAGAGAATGAATTCCATCACTCGACCATTGGTGGCTCTAGGCTGTCGCGGTACGTGACTTCTTAGAAGTAAGTCCGTGTACGAGTCATGATAACTGGAAAAACTTCAATGCGTAAGCGTATGTAGGTGGCCTTGTCACACTGGGCAGCCTTGCCGCACGCTCACTGGACACCATACGCGCGGAAACATGGGCGCCACCCGACACCCGCCCACTCTATTCGTCCAATACGGGCACCACACGGTTCTTCCCCTCTCTGTTCACTTGAGTATGGGCGCCATCCGGCACTTGCTCTTTCCATTTACTCAAATGTGGGCACCATCCATCCACATGCCTCAGGCGCCATCCGCACATATGACCGTTTTAAATTAAACTTGGGGTGCCATCCGCGCACATGCCCAGTTCTAATTCCACCGCCCGCGAGGTCCTTCAGTACGGCGTCTTCTCTCCCCTGAGGGTGCTCACTGCATGCGTCGCCACGTCGCGGGCGCCTTCCGTTTGGATATGCAGTTCATCCCCACGCAGCCGTGCTTCGGGTCGGGCTTTCGCCCACATCCATCCTTGTCACGTCACACCGACATGACACCAACCTCCGCACCGCCGGAGCGTCGATGTGCATGGACCCTCTTCTCTGAAATGCGATATACTTTCGCTACATGAAAACCTAGTAAGTTTCTCTCTTATAGTTGGCACAGAGATCCCTCAAATGTTACTCCATAATCTCCAGGTATCATTTTGCAAGCTCATAAGCAGGATCTCTCGGACCTGGGGAGGATCTGGCCCCTATTTTTCTACATCTCATGATTATCTGTTGGATTGCAAGCACTGTCCAACTTATTACCCAATTTTTTTTCCTTAGCTAGACTAGATACTAAAGCAACTCCGATAATTTTTTCGGGCTTGTACAGTGTGAAGAATGTAGTGTTTTAAGTGCATTTTCAGAATTTGTACTCAAGGTACTGATAGGATAGTCATGTTCACACCAACATCCGAAGAGTGTTCCCTCAACTACCGATATCGATTGATAAAGTGACATTCTTTTCAAACCTCGTAGAGTATAATCACACATGTTGAACGAAAAACAAAAGTGAAAAAGAAAAAGAATGAAAGCAATAATGATTAGCTGAAGGAGGAAAGAAGAAGAAACATGAAGAATGGTAACATCAAAAAAACGAGTATTCATTATATTTATCACAGTGGAATACAAAGGGGTGAATTTCATCGCCCCCACCCACTACTCCCAGCTCGACCTCGCGACCTCGCTTGCTGCGCAGTCCACGACCGGTCGCCACGATCCCAATCAATCCGGTCACGGTCGGCTGACGGTCCTCGTGGGATGTATTGAGAACCCGCGTACGGCGGTCGCGTGGACGAATATGGTATATGTGTTGGCTGAGCCATGCTCCCTCGTAGGGCACGGGGCCCACTTGGGAGTGGTCGAGAGGATGTCGGCGCTGGTGTAGGACCAGTAGTGTTCGATAACGGAGAACGCGACAGCGGAGGAGCTGGACGACGAGGAGCAGCCATAGTCGAAGACGAAGTAGGTCCAAAGCTTGGTGACGATGGGTTGACTGCGTTAAACGAGCGCGGTTGCGTAGGTGGTGTGTGTGATTGTGGCAAATAATTTTTCGGTGGCGTGGAGCTAGTAATCTCGCCATCTTCATGCGAGGGGCGACGGGAAGGTGGAACATTCAAGGATGAATGGGGGACGTGGAGATGCGACGATGGATTCGGGTTCAACGTAAAGGCAGGGATCCCGACCGAATTCGAACGGGAATTGGCAGCGGATGAAGAGGTCGATGTCGACATAGAGACGGATGTAGAAGATGAAGCATGTATTGAAAGGTCGATTGATCCCGATAAAGAGCTTGTAGGTACGGCGTGATCAACGGCTATGATTCCGCTTGTCTGCTTGGTTGTCAATGGCGGTGGCGGAGGCTCAGGAGCGAAGCTCACAACATCAGCCGTACGATCGTTGGCGCCCACCAGCACACTCGGTAACACTGCGTCTAGTATTTCCAATTTAGCGGTAAGTGATGTCGGAAGCTTGTGATCCATGTTATTCCCCTCATCCGTAATAACGGGCGAAGTCATCAGAGAACACGTAGGCCATGAAGGAGACTGCGAAGTATCGGCAATCGCTTCTGCATTCACCATTAGTACACGAGTCTTTGAAGTTGACTTTTGGTCTTCCTCAGTACGCCCGGAATTGCGACCGACGCCGTGTCCATTTCTACAGCCACTATCAAACGCATCCACGTAAACACGCGCGGTGCTGGACGAGTCTGGGAGGCCCTCATCAGTTGTGCCATTCATCTTCACATCATGGCCATTGACAACGACTCCAGATTCTGCAGCCCGCTGCACGATATTCTCGCTTCCAACGTCCCGTTGAACATCAAGGCAAGGGCTACATAGTAACCCGGAACCATCTGGTGTCGTGGGCGAACAAAGCGCCTTGGCTGCCATTTCCTCCTCTCGCTGCTTCTTCTTTCGTAGCGCGAAATCCTTCAGAGACATTTTAACCTTGGGCGGTGGCGGTGGCGACGGCTCTCGCGCTAGTTGCGCAGGCTCGACGTCAACAGACATTGGCTCCGCTTGGGGTGTCCCATTTCCATCGGATGTCGATGACGACGAACCGTTTTCCGCCGCAGAACTTTGTAGTGGGTCTGGAGAAGGTTCTAGACAGAGAGAATTGGATGCCTGTAACGGTGAAGACTCGTCATTCGGACCTGAAATATCGCTCTCTGGGACTTCTGTGAACGGGGGAGTGTTGCCATCTTCCCTCTGCATGTCTCCGACGCTGTCTACATCCATGGCATCGAGACTCGACACGAGAGCCTCTTGTTCGTTCACAACCCCAGATCCTTTGCAACCATCGTCAGCATCAACGAGCACCAAGCTGTTCGGCATCGCTCTTCCTCTCAGCCGAGGCAACCCACACAGGATTTCTGGCGATGCGAATGGAACATGATATGCGTCCCCATTGGTAGGTCGCTTGTTGTCCGCACTTGGGAAAGGGTGTGTCTCGTGTTGTGACTCGGGTGAAGATCTGTAAGGCTGCTGATATTGTGCCTCAGCGGGAGTGTCGCGCATGCCGTCAGGAGAGCTACGAGCCGCGGTCGGCGCAGAAGGTGATACAGAAAAGGCAGGCAATTCATTCTGCGGATGCACATGTAAGGGTTTGGACGGCCTATGGGGAGGAGGTGAGGGGGGTCGAAGGTCAGAGATACACTGTACCGAAGCAGATGAAGGTGGCATGGATTCACTGGGTCCAAACAGTACAGAAAGACGAGGCGATGATGATGTATCGGGTGAATGCAAAGAGAGCTTTGAGAACGGGGCGGAGGGTGACACGTTGGGAGCCAAAGGTGGAAGATAAGGTTGCAGAGGTGTTGACGTTTGAGAATGAACTTGCGCTTGCACCGCGGATGAGAGTGACGTCGAAAGAGCACAATAATTCCCCTGAGACGGCACAGGGGTCGCCGTCCCATGACTGGACAATTGGCTGGGCGAAGAAGACGTCGGGGTAGGTGTCCGTGGTGGTATCCATGTCGCAGTTACGCCGTTCTTGTCCCATTGGATAGACCCACGAGGGGATGATCCTCTCTGGGCATGAGCATGAGCAAGGGAGGAGACAGTGGTAGGATCGAGCGAGGCAGGCATCGGCGGAGGCGGCATTTGTCGTGTGTCTACGAGAGACAAATGAAAAATGGCCATGACGCCATGATAGACAAAGTTACTTACCGTTACACCCATCTGCTTCGGTGTCAAACTCTGTCTCCTGCCCATCCACAACGTCTTCCTCATCACCGTTCGACGAGCCAGATTTCATGTTGCGCCCCTTCCCGTCTCCTTCCGCAGTAGTAGAAGTAGATACCGGACTCTCGGCGTTAACCTCTGGTGGGCTTCTCCGTTTTTCATGTGTTCTCCAACTTTCGGCACGCTTTGGGAGATCTTGTTGCTTCTCCTGCTTCGGTTCTGATTGTGGCACAGCAGACTGAGGCCAGACCTTACGCATCCGAGGCGGCAATGCAGATACAGAAGAGCTGGTGTCGACATCGCTCTCATCTGCCACCAAAAGCACAAAGGAATATAAGTAAGCCAATACGGACAACCCGAATTAAATGGGAGAATGAAACAGGCACGTATGCGTGTCATCAAATCAAATTACTACTCACCGGCCACCCGCACCTTCCCCTTCCCTTTGCCACCTATTCGTGGATCCTCCTCGGCTCTCGCTTCAGGAAACGGATCAAGACTCGACGGCACGATCTCCATTCCGCCCCAACCACCGTTCATCGGTACCTTCTCCCTCGTCCTGAATCCTCGTCTGACACCTACCAATGGACCCAAGTCAACTTCTCTTTTGCCCTTCGGTTTCTGCGCCGATACGGAGACAACATCGGTCGCATTTTCCCCACCATTCACGAGCATCCTATCCACCGGTTTGTTTTTCTTCCGTACCTTGCGCTTCTTGACCCGTCGAATCCGCCCATCGACTTCAGCCGCCTTTCCCATCTCGGTGTCCACGTCCACGTTCATACCGAGCCCCCGATTTGGCGCCGGGTGTGAATCCAAGTGAC
>JBBPKB010000073.1:0-21675 GCA_038089035.1 Boletellus dicymbophilus
AGTGAACGCCGCCGTCCGAGACCTAAGTTAGCAATGTTCAGGTTGGATCGCGTTGCGCACATTACGTTCACGCATGAATGTGAATCGTGGGTTGTGTAGTACGTACCAGACCGAGGAGATGGAGGCGCCCGTTGCCCTCTTTGGCGCGCTCGGCGCTCGCGAGGATCGTCTGGTTCTGGTGGAACTGGCGCTTTGTGATGGACACGTCGATCCGGACGATGTCCTGCCATACGACCCGGCCTGCGCCGATGTTGAGGTGTCTAGTGCAGCGCCGGGGGTCAGACTTGTCTTAGGTTCTCAGGAAAGGCTAGTTCGGGTGGACGCCACCGCCCAACCAAACACTAAAACGACGCACCCGACCTCGGAGTTGCCCATGAGCCCGTCGTTAAGCCCGACGGCGTTCCCGTGCGCGTAGAGCGTGCGGGAGGCGTACTTCTTGGCGAGGGTATCCATGACGGTGGTATCGGCGGCGTCGATGGCATCTCCTTTCGTGCCCTTCTTCGGTGCGATCCCCCAGCCATCGTGGACACTTTGTGAAAGCCCCCCCCGCCAAAATAGAAACCGAATGTCAAGTTCTTGGAGAGGGTGACAGGAAAAAAAGAACGTACATGAGGCAGACCTTGTTCTTGACTTGGACCATGGGGGTTTCGAAATGTGCGGTTAGGCAAAGGGGAGAATCAACGATCTCGATGACGGCTTTTATGTGGGGGGGATTCGCGGCGCAATCCGGGGATGAGATCGGGGACGAGAGCTTAGCACAATCGCTGATAAGATAAAAAAAAAAGATAACGCCGCGACCGCTCTACTTCCATCGACTGGCAAGCAAGTTCATACCGTCATACATTTATTTAGTATGTACAGGCAAGTTCACCTCGGCGTAGCCAGCTGCCACTTTTTTCCTTCCACATAAAATGTTTCGCACTCTCAGCGTCCCCACCGGGGCCGATCTGCCAGGTATTTCTACACGTTGAATTTTTTTTCGTTCGTCGAATCTTGAGGGGTGATCATTCATGATTGTTTGCCCAACCGTAACCGCCCAGAGTCTAAAGTACACACGCCGTCGGCGCCCTATGGCGCTCCCGGTATACCTAGTAAATCCCCTTATCTCCGGAAACGAGGAAAAAAAGACAATACTATAGGAAAAGACTCGCCTCTAGAAACCTCGTCCTGATTTCACTGATTCAAAACCCAGACGCGATAACTTTCAGGACCAGATCGAGGGAAGAGAAAAACAAAATGTCAGCACTACAGACGGGCTGGGGGGTCAACCAGCCATTGGCATCGAGCACGTAAGAAAACTCACTCCTGAGCGGGCTTTGTTACCCATGATGAGTGCAAGGGGAAAAATTAAAAATGATGCGCGTGAGTAGCTGATGACGACGACGCGGATTGAACGGGGGGCAGTGGTGTTTCTTGACTTACTGTAGTGTTGTTCGGCCCATGTGCGCAATCACCGGCAATCCTTGTAGACACTGCTGGTGGGAACAAAACACAGGTATGCGTGTCAACCATCAAAACAGGGTCATCCAAAAAGATGTGTTCATAGCGTGGCTTACTAGAAGCTGTAGTAGTCGTCATCGTGGAAATGTTGGACTCGGACGACTTGCTACTAGCTGTGGTGCTAGTAGTAGAGGGCGCCGGGATGGATCTGGAACCAAACACAGGCCACGTGTTCCCACGGACAGCAGAAATCCACTCCGTTCCTGTGTGAATGTACTTTATTTTGTTTTTTTGGTAGCCCCCCAAAAGGCCACAGCCATACAAGGCCAAGTCACCACCTCCCTTGAAGCCTTCTCCCCCCCAAAAAAAAAGAAAGACAGAAAGAAACAGAAACTTACCTGCCAGACCATGACACTGGCTTCTTTTTTTTTAGAAGAAAAAATATCTCAGCCCCAAACCATTCATCTTTGTAAAAGATAAAGATAAAGAACTCACTCCAACCTGAAGAATGAGCCTGAGTGATGCACAAAGCCAACATTGATGTTGCCACATATCCACTATCCACATCTGTGGCAACACTAGGCTTGGCAATCATGAGTTTGTTGAGCAGCACTCTGTTGGCTGTGATCTGGAACAGTGCTGTTTTGGGCCAGGTCAAGGACAATGTGATGAGGAGACCTGAGCAGGTCATGTATTCTGTTGTTCCTTCTAACCACATGGAGAGAGAGGAAAAAAGTGAAGGATTACTAGTGCCATGTGTGAGGTCAAACTACAGTACAAGTGTTGGGACTATTTAGTATACGCATATTTGGTGATTACATAATCACTATACTTCGCACTACTGTAGTTTACCTAGTCCTTCTTTAGTGACTGCAAGTACTCTGAAAGAGTGTACTGGAAGGAGGGTGGCACTCTCTCACTGAGGCGTGCAGGAGACAAGGGGAGACAAAGCCAAGTGAAGAGGTGCACTTGACAAGCAGAGTTTATCCTTGAGAAGAGAAGGCCTTTGTTCAGGTACTTAGAGTACTAGTCCAAAGATGAGGATGATTTGGAAGAAGATGCAATTGATAAGACAAAAGCATCTTATCTGATATGATAAGATACATGGGTTTATATACTACTATTCAAGCGGAGATTGAATTGTTTATCTAATCTAAAAGATCCTAGATTGCATCATTATAGTGTTAGAATAACATCATATGTTATCATTTATGATGTCATGGGACAGTGACATCATATTTCACCATAATTGCATGATATGAGCCATTATGGCATCATATTCTCTTATCTAATCTATTAGTCATAGATGTGATAAGCAATTAGTTGTCATGTCTTCAATGCTCTCTATTGCTTGAAATATCATATGACTTCAGAGAATGGTATAACCAATGATTTGGAAGTGATCTTTAGATAGATTCTTGGTGAATATGTCTGCAAGTTGCTCCCCAGTGTTGATATAAAAGAGCTTGATAATTTCTTCTTGAACACATTCTCTAATGTGATGATATGGAATATCAATGTGTTTGGTTCATCCTTCTTGTACAGGGTTCAAAGCCAAAAAGATTGCTCTTTGATTGTCAACATAGAGGTGGATGGGTGGTAATTTGTAGCCAAGTTCCTTGAACATAGTTTTTAACCATGTCAATTGTCTTGCTACTTCTGACATGCCAACATATTCAGTTTCTATGAATGATAATGTGATTTTTCATTGTCATCTGGAAAGCCAAGATACTATTCCTTCTGCAAGGAATATAGCATATCCAGTAGTTGATCTTCTTGTTTCTAGATCACCTACCTAGTCTGTGTCACTATATACTAGAAATACTGAATTTGTTTGTCCAGTATAGTTCAAACATAGATCTTTTGTTGTTGATAGATATTGAACAATATATAATGCTTGATTTAAATGATCTTGTGTGAGATTGGCTGAAAATTATAACATTTTGATGACAAAATATGCAATATCAGGTCTTGTTCCCAACATTATATATAGCAGTGATCTGATAACAGGTTGATAATGACCTTGAAAATCAACACTTGATTCAGTCCTTGATTTGATAGGTTCTGGAGTATATCCAGATGGAAGTAGAGTGTAGGCTGGTCTGCAATTTTACATATTAAATTGTTCAATAAATTTTTCTGCATACTTGATCTGGTCAAGTTGCAAAGTTTTCTTTGTCTGATTTCTGATTATATGCATGTCTAGATATTTTTTTGCCTCTCCAAGATCACAGTATTCTCATTTCTTCATAAAATCTGATTTCTTCTTCAAGACAAGAGATTTATTGTTTCCCAAGAAGAGTACATTGTCAACATATATAAGCATGATGATGATACTGTCCTGTTCTATACAATAGTATAGTCCTGGATTGGAGTGTGTTCATTTGAAGCCTAGTTTCAAAACTGAACTATGTAGTGCCTTATTCCATTGTAAGACTGCCTGTTTAAGACCATATATGGCCTTTCTTAATTGACAAACTTTTGTCTCTTGATCTTTTTGAATAAAACCTTTTGGTTGTATCATGTAGATCTCTTCATCAAGATCTCCAAATAGAAATGCAGTTTTGACATCTAGAGTCTTGATTTTCCAATCTTCAAGGACAGCTAGAGCTAATATGAGATGAACTGTCTCAAAATGAGCAACTGGTGAGAAGGTTTCTTCAAAGTAAATCCTATAGACCTGTGTGAAGCCTTTTGCAACAAAGCAAGCTTTCTTGTGGCCATCACCTTTTTCAACAAATACCCATCTCCCCATGATGGGTTTTCATCCTGGAGGTAAATCTGCTAGATTCCATACATGTCTTTCCTCAAAAGATTTGTATTCCTCTTCACATGCATTAAGCCATAATTTCTGTTGATCTGCTGGCATCTTCCAGATATCCTTGAATTGTTTTGGTACATCAACAATGAGTATGCCTACAACTATCATAGCTTTCATGAAATGACCACTGATCAAGCTTGTGCTTGCTTGATCAAGATTGTCATCATGAGTTGAACCATATAGATCACCATGTCTTGAATCATCAAGAGTTTGAAGCATATCTTGTCCTTCTTGAATTTCTCATTCAATATCAGTAGGTGCAATGTCTCCATAACCATTGTCTTCCAGAGTTCTGGTTCTTCTGAGTCTTCCACTCCTTCTTGGAGATGGTAATGAGACTTGGAAGGGTCTTGATACACTTGGTGGAAAAGATCTTTGATATGATTCTTCTCTCCTTTCTTCTTGTTCATATTCTTCTAGTAAAGGAGTGAGGGGAGAAGGTGGTGATTCTAGTTCAGGGATAAGTCCTTCTTCTTGTTCTTCTTGTTCTAGGCTTTCTTCCTGTTCCTTAGAAGTCCTGGAAGAAGATTGTATATGAGAGGAAGCATGCTGTTGTCTTGTAGGTTGAGGATCTTGATTGGATTACTGATTTACATGAGGTGTCACATTGATATTCAATTGTGGTCCTGTGATTGTGGGAAATTTAAGATTCAAGATGTCTCTTTCTTCTTCAACTTCTTGAATCTCTGGTTCACAGTCACATATGGGTTGATTATGATTGTTTGTCTTTCTTCCTTTTTGAATACAATGTGGAAAAGTAAATTCATTGAAAGTTGCTGTGGTATTTCCTTCAACAACTGTTCTTGTTTCTCTGTCATAGAACCTATATCCTTTGGTACCTTCTGGACATCCAATAAAAACCATTTCTTTAGCTTTTGGATCTAGTTTGTCCTTGTAATCTTCTTTGTATACAAAAACATATGCAAGGCATCCAAAAAATCTAAGGTGTGAGACTTTTGGTTTTGTAATTGTAGGGTTCCAGTAGGATATTGGTGTCATGAATTTAAGTTGTCTATTGGATTGTCTATTGTAGACATATATTGCCATTTCAGTAGCATTCTGCCAAAAAGATTTAGGCATACAAGCATGATGTAGCATTGTATTTATTTTGTCCAAGAGAGTTCAATTCAGGTGTTTTGCTTGTCCATTTTGCTGTGGTTCTCTGGCAATAGACTTTTGATGTATGATTCCATGTTTCTTGAGGAATGCTTGAAATTCTGTGCCCATATATTTCCTTCCTCAATCCAAACAAAGAGTGAAGAGAGCATAGCCAGTTTGCCATTCAGCATGAGTGAGATAGTATTAGAAAGCCTGAAAAACATTGGACTTTTTGGATAAAAAGAAGGCAGAAGCATAAGAGGAATAGTCATTCAGGAAGGTGACAATGTATTTCCTCTGATAGCAAGACAATATAGGCATCTCCAGAATATCAGTATGAACTAGTTCCAGAGGGCAGTGTGCATGAGATTGGGAATCTTGATGCATTGCCAAAGTCTTTTTCCCCAATTGATGCCCATAGCAGATATGTGGTAATTTTGTTGATGTAAGGTAGGACATTCCTTCTGTCACTAGGTGACCTTGTTGGAGAATTTCAATAGATGGATGTCCAAAGTAATGGTGCCATAGCAGTGCTGAATTGTCCTCTTGCATTGACATGGCTGATTCATCCATTAGGGCACCCTGAGATGAGTGCAGCCAATGTGTACTGTTATGATTTTACTCTTTTCCCTTCTCTTTTGGACTATCTTTCTCATTACATTTCATTCTTGTTTTTTAACCTAGACTTTTCTTTATGATGGTCATTCTCACAAATATCATTCTGATTACTCATTTGTCTGTTTCAACATAGACTCTTCTTTTCTTCATCTCTTGCTTAGTCATCTTGATTATGCCATTGTCCATTCCAACATGGACTCTTCTCTTCCCTTTCCTGTATTTCTAGATATTGTACAATTCTCTTCAGCCAGTAGGCTTTTCACTCTATCTCATACAATGTTCTCTTTTCCTTTTCCATCCTTGGTCTGTATGTAGACTGTGATAGTATTTAAACCTTGAGTAATTACACTTGTATCCCAAGCTAGATCTACTTGAGACTTGCAATCTATTGTCTTGTCTTCTGACTCTAAGGAGCTCATATTGTTGAACTCTTATTCTATGCTTCATTGACACTGATCTAAATCCTTCTTCAAAGGTAGTTCTCTTAGATGTCATTCCTTGATAACCAAACAGTTTATCTTTTGAGTCTACATTTGTTCCTATCCAGACCAACATAACAAAAGATCTAGCTTCCTCCTTGACCTACACCATTGTTGCTGTAGTCCTCCTTGATCTCTCAACTCAATGATTTAAGCCTACTTTCCTCACTATCATAGCCAAGTCTACTTCCCTCACTGTGGTAGCAAAAGACACCTCTTTCATTATATTGAGGCAAACCATTGATCTACAATTCCTATCAGATGCCCCCAACTAAATGTCTCTGACTTCTAGACTCTTCATTGTCCTGAATGGTATTCCTCTGATTCCAAACCAGAAGAACCATTCCTACATGACTCTGAGAGATCTCTGACACCTGACCTGATTCCCCCTTCATCTCCACTAGAAGAAGCTCCCAGAACTCTGTCTCTACATGCCTTTGGACTTCTGTTCTCATCTAGAGAAGCCTCACCTGAATCTCTTACTGCAATCCTGTCTACTTCTGTAGCACCCCCTCCAATCTCCACTTGCTCTTTCCTCCCCCCATTTGTTTCCTGGCTCCTGAAACCTACTCCATCTGTGATGTCTTCTACCAAGACTATGAAACTCAAAATCAGAGCTCCTGATGACTTCAATGGCAGCTATGACAAGGCCAAAGTATGGTTGCTTTTGGTCAAGATGTACCTCTTGATCAATGCCACTCTTTATGATACCAATGACAAAAGAATAGGCTATGCCTTTTCCTATATGAAGAAAGGCACTGCTCTTGGTTGAGCTATCTCATTTCACAAAGAAAAGCTGGCAGGATCTACTCCATCATTTGACAAATATTCTGACTTTCTTGACCTTTTTGAAAGGACCTTCCAGACAAAGGAAACAAAATCTTGGCACTGGGAAAGCTACAGAACCTAGTGATGACAAAAGATAAGTGAACCATTTGCTTGCTTGAAGACTATGTTGCACAATTTTCTATCTACTGCAACAACTCTGGGATCATTGACCAAATGATCCTGATCAATTACTTCACCAAAGGACTCCACCCTGTTCTACACTCTAGGATCTATTCTATGGAAACCATTCCCACCAACATCAATGATTGGATTGCCAAGGCCATCCACTTTAGAAATCAGTAGGACATTACCTCATCCTTCAACAATAAACCCTCAATGTTTGGACCCTCCACTCCTGTATATCATGCCTCCAAATCATGCTACTCTACTCCAGCTTGTGATCTGGATGCCATAAGTATTGATGCCATCCAACTCTCTCATTCCCAATGTGATGAGTACCATTGCAAAGGAAATTGCTTCAACTGAAGAGAACATGGACATATTGCTCACAATTGCTTAAAAAAGAAAGAGACCAGATGTCCTGCTATGCTGAAGAAGAATAAGGAGAAAAAGATACAAAAGGTTGTGATAGAAGATGATGATGAAGAACTTTCCAAGCTGGAAGAAATTGAGGATGAAGAAGAAGAAGAAGTCATAGTAAACAATATCTGGGTTTGCCACTAAAAGGGTTTTTGAAAGGGAGTACTTCTTTCATGCAAGTACTCCCCTTTTCTTGTAAACATGTTGCCCTTGTATTTTTAGACAAGTCAAAGCACACCTCAATTCATCTTGCTTTACAACTCATTGACCCCTCCAGCATGTTAAAAGTTGTCAACATCACTGCCCTCCTTGATAGCAGTGCAGAAATATCTTGTATTGATTGAGACTTCACCAAGAAACACAGACTACCCCTGGACCATCTTGCAAAATGCTTAAACATCTGAAATGTTGACCATTCTCCAAACAAGCAAGGAACTATCGAGTTCACCATGAGTCTCTTTGCATGAATTGGAGAAATCACAGAGAAGTTAACTTTCCACATCATACACTGCAGACATGAAGACCTTATCCTTGGACATCCTTGGTTGAAGGCAATGAACCCCAAGATCAACTGGAAGAAGAAGACTGTTGAGATTGATGAGAAACTTGATCATTCCATGGACTTTTATTTCTCACAGCATCAAATCAATGAAGATATCTCTTCAGATCCTCAGTCTCCCTTGAACAACCCCCTCCTAAACACAAAAACTATATCATGGATGAATGACATGTTCTCACAGCCTACATGAGACATGAAGACCTGGACCTTTACCTGAAGGAAGAAGTGAAATCTTATACAATTGGTTGCATCACTAAAGCTGCCATTAGATATTTTCCCAACAACTGGATCACTAAACACCTCTGCAAAATTACCTTGTCCATGGAACTGGTGCAGTAGGCAGAAAGGGAAAAACTGAAACCTGTTCTTCCTACTGAATATTTGGACTTCACCTCAATCTTCATGAAAGAAGCCACTGATCATATTCCTCCATCACAACTATATAACCATGCAATCAACCTTGATGAAACCTTCATACCCAAGGTTTCCAAAGTCTATCCCCTTGCTCCTGATGAAAGAAAAGCCACTGAGGACTTTATTGAAGAGTACCTCTGTACTGGAAAAGTCCACCTCTCAAAGTCTTCCCAAGCATCTCCTTTTTTCTTTGTCAAAAAAAGGATGGAGGCTTTTGTCCTTGCCAGGACTACAGGTATCTCAATGAACATACTGTCTGTGATGTGTATCCAATTTCTCTCATCTCTGACCTCATAGATAAACTTAAGGGAGCCAAGGTTTTTACAAAATTTGATGTCTAATGGGGTTACAATAACATCTGGATCAAGGAAGGTGATCAATGGAAGGCTGCCTTCATTATGCACAAGGGTCTCTTTGAATCCACTGTGATGTTCTTCAGATTAACTAACTCTCCCCTGACCTTCCAACATTTTATGAATGATTCTTTTCAAGATACGATCACCAAAAGTTAGCTAGTAATCTACATAGATGACCTCCTGATCTTTTTGCCAAATGAAGAAACTCATACAGCATGTACCAAATTGATACTCCAATGGATGAAAGAACTGGACTTATGTCTCAAGTTGGAAAAGTGCAAATTTGCAATCAATGAAGTTGAATACCTTGGTATGGTTATCAAACCTGACCAGATTGTGATGGACCTGGTTAAATTAAAGGGTATCTCCAGATAGCCAATACCAAAGAAGGTCAAGGATGTTTGCTCTTTCCTTGGCTTTGCCAACTTCTATCATTGATTTATTCTCTGATATTCCAACATAGCATGATCTTTGTTGGACTTGATGAAGAAAAACCAACTGTGGGAATGGTCTCCTGCTTGTCAAAACACCTTTTCTTCCTTGAAAGCAACATTCTTGTCTCAACTAGTTCTGCATATGCCAGACATCTTGAAACCTTTTGCTGTTGCCACCAATGCATCAAAATACATCTCTGGAGGTGTTTTCCTCCAAGCAGACTCCAATGGAGACTGGCACCCCTGCAGCAATCTCTCTCAAACTTTCACTGCTGCTGAACAGAATTATGACATCTATAATAAAGAACTACTCACAGTGATTCATGCCCTGAAAATGTGGAGACACTATCTCCATGGATCTCCTCATACTGTACAGATCTTTACTGATCACAAGAACCTGATGTACTTCCAACAACCCCAGAACCTCAACTGCCACCAGGCATATTGGCTCCTTGACCTCACAGATTTCAATTTAAAATTCTCCCATGTCCCTGAGAAAAACTTGGCCAGCCCAGATGTGCTCTCTTGCTGACCTGACCTAATCCCTACAACTGACAATGACAACAAAGGTATCACCCTCCTTCCTGATGACTGCTTTGTCAACATGATGGACATTACCCTCACTGATGCCCTTCTGTGTTCCTCCTCCTCTGACCATCTCATCTTGACTACAATACAGGGACTAGAGAGACTCCCTATCCAATTTAGATCACACCTCTCTGACTGGAAATTTGATGCAGGGATTCTAATCTTTAAAGACCACATTTATATCTCTGATAAGGCTGATCTGTGATGCTCCTGTGTACAGAAACAACATGACCATCCATTGGCAGGACATCCCAGTTATCTGAAAACCTTGTCTACTGAATTCTGGTGGCCTGATTTAGCCTCTTTTGTGAAATGTTACATTGATGGTTGTGCCCTCTGTCAATAGAATAAAGCAAATATGCATCCCACTTCACTGCCTCTTCTCCTGATTCCCTCTTCTGCCTCATGTCCTTTCCAACAGATCTCCTGTGATCTGATCACCAATCTGCCTCTCTCCTTCAATTTTGATACTCTTTTGGTCATGGTAGACCATGGCCTTATGAAGTGGGTAAATCTTTGCCCTATCAAGAAAATGATTGGTTTGGAAGGCATTGCCCTTCTTTTCTTTAAAAAGGTTTACACTTGGTTTGGACTTTATGATCAAATCATTTCAGATCAAGGTCCACAATTTGCCTCAGCCTTCACTAAAGAACTTGCTAAGATTCTGAAATATGATTTATCCCTTTCCACTGCCTACCACCCACAATCTGATGGAGAAACCAAATGTGTGAACCAAGAAGTTGAAACTTACCTTTGGATCTTCTATGGTGCAAACCTGACCTCATGGGTTGACATGATTCCACAGGCAGAATTCATGCACAATCACCACCCCCACTTGGTCACTGGTCAATCACCATTTTACCTCACATATGGCTACAAACCTTGCCCACTCCTCACTCTCCTCACCAATTCCAATCTCCCTGCTGTGGAAGAATGCCTGAAAACCCTCTTGGCCACTTGAGAAGAAGCCCTCACCACCCATGAACTCACTAGACAAGTGATGAAAGCTTGCTCATGAAAGCCCTTCACCCCATTCTCTAAAGGGGATAAAGTGTGGCTAGAAGTTAAAAACCTGAAACATTCCCTTTTGAATCCAAAATTCATGTCTAAATGAGAAGATCCCTTTACTATCAGACACATCCTTTCCCTGATCACATATAAACTATGCCTCCCCAAAACATGGAAGATTCATAATACATTCCATGCTTCCTTGTTATCTCCCTGTCATGAAAACAATGCCCATGGCCCAAACTTTCCAACTCCACTACCTGACCTCATAGAAGGTGAAGAACAGTATGAAGTAGAACAAGTTTTATGACATCATGGTACACCCTGAAACTATGAGTTCTTGATCAAATGGAAAGGATACACTGTCTCAAATAACTCCTGGGAATCCAAACAACACATGAAGAATACCAAGGAAGCCCTCAATGATTAAAAAAAGACTTGTCTGAAAGTCTTCCTCCCATCATCCTCCTCTCACAAGCTTCATCTCAAACACATTTGTGCCACCTTCCTCTCTTTCAATGGATATTGATATTCCCCCAGTTCCCTCTCCATCTTATAGTTACTCTACCCTATCCACTGTTGTTGAAACTCAACCCACTACTATCTCTACTGGCATACTTAATGCTATAGCCACCATCTTTCTTGATTCTCACTTTGCAATTTACTTAGACACTCTAATTGTGCCTGGTTTTCCTCTTCACCACCTAGTATGTTTGTTGAGGGATAACTCCCTTGCATCCACTACCACTAACTCCCTCTCAATCCAATGAGAACTTGCTGCTCCCACACATAACCTTCTGGCTCACACCCTTTCTTCTCAATGTCTTGCCATCCTTTGAACTATGGAACAGCTAGGAGCATTGGATATTGCCAATGAAGTGCAGACACTTATTAATAAGCTTTGTGATTTGTAATGATGTGAAGGAGAACCTCCTCACTCTGTTCCTCCTCCTCACTCTCCAGAACCCTCTCCTCCACCCATATCTCCAACACTGCCTGACTCTCCTCCTCCCCCTGCCACTCCATCAGCTTTGTCTTCTCTGTTGAATGCTGCTGAAGAGCTAGCTCTTGCAGTTGCAGAAAATCCTTATTTTGGAACTCCTCCCCTCTCTCCTCATCACTCCCAGTATGATGATGTATGTTTCTATTGCCAATGTCTTGGTCACCAATGCATCTGTTGTCTTCTCTACCATTGCTCCTTCTATTGAGTTCTTGCTCCTGGACATCCTCAATACTGTTGTCCTTCTCATGATACTGGATGAGATCATTGTTCCCCTTTCTCATCTTTGTTTTCATCATCTCATTGTACCTCTCCACATTTATCCACTGGTTGGAATACTATACCTGATGCTCATCTTCCTTGGCCATGGACTTCTGGTCCTGACACAGACATCCCACCTTCTGAACCTTCCTCTTCCTGATTTGATGTAGCAGATATGGCATTCACTACCACCATTTCTTTCAAGTCATCTGTTACCACTCCTTCAACCTCTGGGCCTACTAGACATTTCTGTCATATAACTATTTCCTTTACTCCTGACCATGAGGATAGGATAGTCCACAACTATGTATCATACCCTACTAATGAAGCAGATGATGATGTCCTCTATAGGAATGATGAACCCAACTGGGATGACACTGTCTGGGCAAACATTACTGGAGAACCCCAATATAGAGAATGGTGAATTCAGTGACTATACACATATGAAGGGGGTAATGTTATGATTTTTCTCTTTTACCTTCTCTTTTGGACTATCTTTCTCATTATATTTCATTCTTGTTTATTAACCTAGACTTTTCTTTATGACAGTCATTCTCACAAATGTTATTCTGATTACTCATTTGTCCATTCCAACATGAACTCTCATCTCTTGCTTAGTCATCTTGATTATGCCACCATCTGTTTCAATATGGACTCTCCTCTTCCCTTTTCTGTATTTCTAGACATTGTATGATTCTCTTCAGTCAATAGGCTTTTCACTCTATCTCATATGATGTTCTCTTTTCCTTTTCCATCCTTGGTCTGTGTGTAGACTGTGATAGTATTTAAACTTTGAGTAATTATGCTTGTATCCCAAGCTAGATCTACTCAAGACTTACAATCTATTGTCTTGTCCTCTGACTCTAGGGAGCTTGCACTGTCAAACCCTTACTCTATGCTTTATTGACACTGATCTAAATCCTTCTTTGAAGATAGTTCTCTTGGACATTGTTCCTTGATAACTGAACAGTTTATCTTTTGAGTCTATATTTGCTCCTACCTGGACCAAGCATAACATGTACCACCATGAGGTGACACTGCAGTCACCAGAAGCACTTTGTGGCTATGTCAGTCCAAAATAGCTATTTCATTATTGACTATAGTGGCTCGATATCCTTTTTGTATAAGGGCTGGAATAGACAGAAGACAATATGGTGATGAAGGTGAATACCAGATGCCAGCAAGGCAGATTTTGTTATGTCCTTTTGGATGAACAATGACAGTGCCAGGTCCTTTGATAGTGATTAGTTCCCTATTAGCAACTTTACATTGTTTTTCCTGTTCATCCAATTGGATGAAGTCATTTAGATATGGAGTTAGATGTGAAGAAACCCTACTGTTAAGTATCCAGTGATGTCTGTGTCCTTTATCAATGACTGAGTATGATTGCATGCTCATAGCTTGCTCAGGATAGTCTGAAAAGTCATACAATTCTGCATCAAACTCATAGTCATTGTTACATTGTGTCCATGGATCTCCCACACCATTCCAAGGTACTCATCTAGTGAGATGCCTTTCTTCCTGCTCTTTTTTCTGAGATCATTCCTCATCATTATGACAGGTCCCAAAAAGATCAAAAGTATTGATCTTGGTCCAAGTTCTCTTTTTCCTTTAAGTCCTTGTTCCACTTGGTGCACATACTTTTTCTTCCTCCTCAGGCTTAGTGCAACTTGGACCTGGAAGGCAGATCAAAGAGCTGGAAGTCATAAGTGGAGATCTCTTCAATGTATGCAGAAGGATACCCTTGATCAGTTATTTCATCATCATATTCATCTCTCCAATCTATACATTCATCTTCCATTTCTGAGAGTAAAGACTCCCCAGTCATAGTTTCAAGTTTGTGGTCAATGACCATATAGGCCATGTCTACATCCATGTTGAAACCTTCATGTGTCTTTCCTTTATCTTTTGATGCTGTCCTTAGTTTAGCACATCAATGCTGTCCCTGACTTCTACCAGCTGTCTTGCTGATTAGTCTCTTGTTCTGTGGCTTGGCCTCAGTCCCAGATCCATTTTTAGCCCAGCAATGATCAACTGTATGACCAGTTTTGCTGCAATGCATGCATTTTACCTGGTTAGTCAGAGTGTTTCTGATAGCTGAGATTTTCTTGGCTTCAACAGGAGTTGTATTGATGCAATTGATCAATGGATGTGCCTTACTAGTCCCTGGATGACTAAAGCATATACTTTGTCTCAGGTTCTGTCCAGCTAAGATTTTTGCAATGATCAGATCAGGAAAGAAGTTGGCTTCAGTGACTGTGTGAACCATGGTTGAACACATGGCAGTGTAAGAATATGGAAGAACATGGAGCAGTATCATACTACTTAAATGGCTTGGGATATTGAGGCAAGCAATTTCAGTTCGTCTCAAGAGTGCTTGGAATTCAGAGAGTTGTTCAGTAACTCTCCAACCATCTTTGATCTGGAATTGGAGTATGTCCTAGAATACTGCAAAGTAACCAGAGACACTGGAAGGAATATAAAGTGTAGCTAGCTTGCCTCACAGTTCCTTGACAATAGAATCTTTTTTGGTAATATCATCATTTTGATTTAGAGTGGCTCTATGTGCTGTGGGGATTAAGGGCTGCATGGAAGGTGGAAGATATGTGCTGATTACTGCTGTGGAGTGTCTGTCATTTCCTTCCCATTTGATTCTATCCACAGCTTGAGCTGCTCCAGTGATTCCACTCCATAAAGATGTTCTAGACACTATTTCCCATTGGAAGAGCATGATGAGAATGTTTCATAATTGTCCAGACCAAGCAACATAGTTAGACAGTCTGACAAGGGGTTTGATCTGATTGGTGACATGTTTTCCAACTACAATGGATGTCATGTTTCTAGAATGGTGGAATAAAAGCACCTATAAATTGATTTGAGTCAGATTCCAGCTCATTAAGGATAGATGGAGAAAAAAGTAAAAGAACCACAGTTTCTGTATTAGTCAGTCCTCCAATTAAGGGGTTCTGAACTAATATGTTCACAGCCATGCCCATCTGGGTTTGCTGTGTCCTCCAAAATACATTTCTTTCTTTTCAACATTTTTCCTTTTTGGCCCTCCTTTTTTGTCTCTGTCCAATCCTTTTCATTGAAAAAGGATGATTCTTCCTTATTTTCACTTTTCACCTTTCTATTTCCTCCTCTTCTTCTAAAGATTCAGATTCTTCTTCTATCCCTAATTATTCTTCTATTTCCTCCTCTTTAGAAGATTCTTTGGATATAGCTAGGAATCCTTTATTATGCCATCATGGGATTACATTGGTTTCAAAGAAAGAACCTTGTCTAGTTAAAGATCTTTCAGCATTGTTTAGGTAAACCATCCCAAAATAGTGGATATTTGCAATGGATAATGAAGTTGAAGAAAAAGTTCCCAAATGAATATAATAAAATTGAGAGAGGGAATGGTAAGGATGAAGAAATAAGGAGAAATTATTGTCCTGATATCAAATAGAGTCTATAAGGAGACAAGAAAATGTTTCAGGCCAAAAAAGAAGTTGTCTGTCAGTTAACCTAGTTCTTTCTCCTGCATATGGAGTGGCATAATACACTAGCATTGGCCAGTTTGTTGGCAGTTTCATGATCAATTCACTTTCTCTTGCCTCTGGAGCTTCTGCCATAGTGGTCCATTCCCTTTCTAGGTTATTCCACCTCTTGATTGCAAAGTCTTTGATTGAGCTCATTGACTTGATGTTTGAGATCAGCTTGCTGGTGTTTGAGGTCATTGATGCAAGTAAGATATGCCCAATGTCCTAGGGAAACATTATACTGGAATTGTAAAAATTCCTGTTGAGTATGCAGGAGTTGCATGTTAACTTTGTACTGTTGTTGGTTGATCTGTTGAAGCTCCAAGATATGAGCATGCTGTTGGTTATTGATATTCTACAGCACCTTGACCTGAAAGATATGTTCTTGCTCTGTTTATATTGCCATGTTGGTAATTTCTGTTAACTCTTTGATACAATTGCATGCAAGATCCAGATCCTGATAAGCCTCATGAAGTGCTTTTGATAAATTACAATAAAGGGGATGTCTATCATAAAACTACAGTCAATGGTACCTGTCAAATTCTTTGTTCCAAATGTGCACTATGGGAACATCCAAAGTCTGGCCACCATGTTCTAGGAGTTGGTCCTTGGCATCTCTATAATAGACCCAGATGTATTGCCATGCAGGGATACCATCTGCTTCTATGATCTCCTACCCAATGTCATTAACCTTAACTTGCCAATATATTTCATTGTTGGCATTGTCCATCACTTCCATCCTATAGCTCCCATTAAAGTGGTTGTGTTTTGCTGTATTATATTGCAACCAGATTAATGAGATCATGATGATGGTCCCATCACTATGAATATGGGGATGAGGTTGAAGCTGTTCAAATACCAGATTTGGCTCATTGTAGGTGTGATGGTTCTTGAGATCAAAAAAGTCAGTATAATTCCTGTTAAAAATTTCATACCCTTGATTGTGTATGAGCACATGTTCTGTTTCACAGTATGTTGATGTTGGAAATGCCCATCCCATTGATTCTAAAACCAAACATAACTGCTCTCCATAATAAATAGTTCTGCTGAGATGCTGTTGCTGTGATGTTTCAATCCTTGCTGCTGCTCAGAAGATCCTGTTGTGGTAAAATATGTGTTTGCCCATTGCCAGAAGGACCTGCTTGTCCAGCATCATCCGCCCATGAATCCCTGATGTTGTGTTGAGTTGAATGAGAGGTGTTAGAAACCTTGGAGTATCCTAACACAGGTACAGTATGAGTCATGCTTCTTCATCCATGGCTTCTTGGATTAGAGTGAGATCTATGCCCATTTTGTATACTTGTGTATATGTTGTCATCACAGGGAGCTATTCCAGGATTGGAATCATTTGTCTAGTTACTAGATCCTCAATGATGCTGGTTCTTGAAACTGTAGAGTACATGATCTTGAAGTTGGTGGGATGATTGAGCAGACGTCTTTCTTCGTCTCTTCTTACTTTTGCATTCATCAGTGTCATTGCCTCTCTCCCATCATTCAGCTTCAGTGACAAAGGTGGTAGCAATGGTAGCAATGACTGCATCTCCTCGAGTTCTGCAGCAGACATGTCTGTGACAGCTCAGGGCTCCCCCACCAGTACTTCGACTCTTGCTGTCCAGACTAGTGACCCAGCTACTCAGGCCACCATCAATTACTCATCCCAATCTGGTGGTTTTACTCCAACTGTCCAGACTAGCAACCTGGCTACTCAGGCCACCAGCAGTGACTGGTCCCAATCTGGTGATTTTATCCCAACTGTCCAGACTAGCATCCCAGCAACTAGTGCCACCAGTGATTGCTCATGCCCATCTGGTAGTGCTTCGACCCCCACTTCTCAGACCAGCCTCCCAGCTACTCAGGCCACCAGCAATTACTTGTACCAATGCGGTGGTTCTACTCCAACCGTCCAGGCTAGTGACCCAGCTACTCAGACCACCAGCAGTGACTGGTTCCAATCTGGTGCTTCGACCCTTGCTGTCCAGACATCCTCGCCTGATGCATTGTCGTCCTCGGACATTGGTCAATCTAACTCAACTTATTCCAGTTACACCATGGGCACATCCACATAACTTTTTTTTGTTTGAATATAACTTTTCTCTGCTTGCAGAGGGGAAACTATTTAAGTAATTTGAATCTTCTGTACCTCTTTCTCCTCCCCCTTCCCATTATGAATAAGTGATGATATATGCACAGTAGAGGTCTCCAGTAGAGCACACTGGCTCGTTTATTCTTGGTAGAATTCGCATACATATATCATGTACATATTTATTGTTTCTTGTTTTCTGGTGCCAAGTTTTTTATTTTAATATGTGCTGGACAATTCCATTTGTTACCTGAAACTAGGACACTACTAAGCAGTGTCAAGATGTCTAAGTGAGGCTGTACATCAAGATATCTCGAAAGATTCAGAGATCTTTCTGTAGTCTAGACTTAGTGTAGCAGATGATCTGGACCTTTCTGTACAGATGTAAACAGTCTATGACTGACAAAAATTGTACTAATCTTATTGTGTCTAGTTGCTCTCAGTCCTTGGCAGTTACAGCAGGGGATTGAGCAGGTTTAGAAGGACAAGGGGCATATAAAGTGGGTGGAGTCAGAGGGGAGATAGAAAGAGAAGGTGGGGGCACTGTGGAGGTAGAAGGTAATGCTGTAACTGTTGTTATTTTTTGACTAGCACGCATTAGGTTACCTTTTATGGTAATTATTAGATAAGCTTAGAGCGTACAAACCTTTGTACTTTCTCTAGTTTATTCCCTCAGTAGCTTGACATCTACTGAGGGTAAGTAGTACATTTCTACTCTTTTTCTACTGTACTAACCTATTGTAGACATCATAGGTACATACTTTAATTCAGTAGCTTGACATCTACTGAGGACATCATAGGACTCAGGTCTTTCTCTGTTGGGACCTCTGCATGACCAGTAACAATTATTGGCAACTTCCAATACAAGTTACTATCTTTCTCTACATTTGTATCACAGGACTAAGCACACATCAGGTTGGTGAATGTTTCTAACATTTATTATTGACAATCTCAAAGTAAGTGTATTCTTGGTGTTGCAAATATTGAAATTTGTGACTGTTACTAGGTATTTCAAGTAGATCCATTTCAATCTATGTATGTCAAGTTTCTGACTACAGATTCCCCCATCTCACACAAGATTTCCTAGGATCCTCATTTTCACCACTTTTCAGACTGTACCTCAGGCAGCACTTTTCAGACCTTTCAGACCCCTTTCAGGAGGGAGTTTTTGTCGACACAAAAGTGCTCTAAGAGAGTATCATCTGTGCCAGTATTTCCTGGTCTCTACTCAATTGGTTGTCCAGCACCTTCAGGGCACTGTCAAAATCTTGTAGAGGCTTTGGCAGTGTCTTGGAAATGCTTTTGTGACCCTCTTGTATCAACAATTTAATATGTTACTTTTAGACTTTTTTTGGCTTGCAGCAAGTCTAAAAAGTCTAAAAAGTCCAAAAGGTCACCAGACCAGATGTATAGCAAGGCACTCTGAATTTGTTTAAAAAGTATAACAAGTGGTGTGACAATTGCTGTAGCAAGCCTCAAAAGTTGATAATAAAGTTCATGACAAGATTAAAATCCAGAATAAAAATTATTTTTTATATGAAAGCTACAACCATGATGATCTAGTGAGATTAGCACATGTTGAACTATGCTGCTGCTTTGCAACCCAAGCATAGGTTGAACCCACCTGGAAATAAACATTCTACTAAACTTGAGTGTAATTACTCCTTATTTTGTATGCCCAAATTATTTGACTTTCTATCATATATTAACTCCTCTTTATAGTCATTCCAGTAGACACTAGGCCCTGGCATAGCTTGAGCAGGTCCTAGTGCCCGAGTTGGAAAGCAATCACCTTTAGAGTCCTTGCTAGCAGAGTCAAAGTCAAATGATGCTTCAATCACTACACATTCATTATCATATTCAAATAATCTTTCATTAGTAGATAATGCACATGGCAGGAATGTTGCTGCAAGGCAAACTCCTTGAAAGCATGTATGATCTTGTGAGCCTTATAATCTGTTAACTTTTGAACTAATACAATATAGCCACAAGCCAAGCACTTCCATTGCATCTCAGAAAACTGATCTCACTTAAGTTTATCCTTATTTGGCTTGATCTCTGATGTCCAGTGGTTCAAAACATGTTCAGCCTAGTATTGCTCCATGAGATTCATAATTACAGTGACTCCAAAAACCCTTTCCATATTAATGTTAATAGTAGCACATGAAGTGCACCACCAAACACTATAGGAATTCTGCTTAGCTTTGGTGGAGTTATTTATAGTACATACTCTTGGATAAAAGATTTCCCCCTGTGTCATGTGACTTGGTTCACAGGCTGTGGAGATAGGATTAATTTAAAATGATAGTACTATAAAAAGGATTCTCTCACTTTTGAACTGATAACTGGTATCTCAGTCAACTCATAATAATTGCACATTTTTATTGGTACAAACAAAGATATACATACAAATAGTGTGTCTGAGTTCTAAAAAGCTCCTATAAATCTGGATTTTCAATTTCAATCATTACCAAAATCAGATTTTTTTTTTTACTCAATAAACCACTATCCACTCTCTGTTTAATACTGGCCACTTTGGTGAAGCCATTGTCAAGCAAACTAGTTCTGGCCCTTCTGCCACATCCAAACTTTGTTCCAAGAAGTGTCCTACTCTTTTTAAAGTTGCTAAAAGTTGCCAACATTTGTCATGCTCAGTATTTTACTACCTCTGAGAAAGCTTAAATTGCTGTCCAAGTGACCAAAGCCTTCACCAATATCATCACTAAGCCTCTCTTTTCCAATATAATTCATTTTCACTTGAAGAAAGCTAGTATAAAGGCTATAGTTGAGTCCAAATGCTCTCTTCTCTCTATTAGACATTATAAGGATTAGATTATAAAGAGCTAGAAAAAGGTAATATAGTCAGATAAGACCAAATTAATCACTTAAGGTCATTCTATGGTCCAATCCTTGTGTACATAAGCAAAATTCAAGTGAGCCTTATGATGTCTAGTGGAGAGAAGAGAGCATTTGGACTCAACCACAGCTTTCTTCAAGTGAAAATGAATTGTATTGGAAAAGAGAGGCCTGATGATGATATTGGTGAAGGCTTTGGTCACTTGGATAGCAATTTAAGCTTTCCCAGAGGTAGTGAAATGCTGAGCATGACAAATGTTGGTAGGAGAAAGCTTGAAAGGGCAACTTTTAGTAGCTTTAAAAAGAGGTAAGATACTTCTTGGAACAGAGTTTGGATGTGGCAGAAGAGTCAGAACCAGTTTGCTTGACAATGGCTTCACCAAAGTGGCCAGCATTAAACAGGGAGTGGATAGTAGTTTGTTAAGTAAAAAAAAAGGGATTTGACTTTGGTAATGATTGAAAATCTGGAGGTGTGGGAACTTTTTAGAACTCAGACACACTATTTATATGTATATCTTTGTTTGTACCAATAAAAATGTGCAATTATTGTGTGAGTTGACTGAGATACCAGTCATCAGTTCAGAAGTAAAAACACCCTTTTTATAGTATTGTCATTTTAAATCAATCCTATCTCCACAGCCTGTGAACCAAATCACATGATATAGGGGGAAATCTTGTAGCCAAGAGTATGTACTATAAATAACTCCACCAAAGCTAAGCAAAATTCCCACAGTGTTTGGTGGTGCATAAAGTGCACTACTATTAACATTA